>JAANSQ010000867.1:0-18505 GCA_036850885.1 Lepidocyrtinus dapeste | reverse complement strand
AAAGTATTTTTTGGAAATACATGACTACACTATTTAGTTTTGAGCATTGAATTGATTCTACATTGTATGCGCTGTAACACTATTGCTGTAAATTTAATCATCTTGATTGCATCTCATTGTTAATTATGAAGCTGATTTAAGCTCCATACAGAAATGAGACAAACTTTTCACCAGAAAATTTAGTGGACTAGAGGGCACAATGCATGAACTATTTGAGCTTTTAAAATGTTAACCTTAACAACAAACTAACTGATAGAGAGACGTTTTTACTTCCACTGAGATACAAGTGAAAGCAAAAGATGAAAAGATACTTATCTGGAAAGCATTTCTATAGCCGTAATATACGGATACACTGTTTCCACTCAAGCCATCATTATTATTATCATTGTGATTTCAGTAGAACTAGTAGAACGTATGTAATCGTCTGAAAAATAATAATACCAACTGGGAATTGTTTATATTGCAAGTGAAAGTTTGTACAAGTTAGTGCAATTTCAAAGAAGAAAGATTTGTTTTGTGCATGACTTTACAATTATATACACTGTGTACTTTTATGTGCCTTTGTTTTTGTTGGAATGATGTTAGATATAATCTGACAAGATAAAGCATGCTGACAGGTTTTTTCTCGGAGCTGTTTCTGCCGTTTTGTTACTTTTTTCTTTCTGTTGGTGGTACCGATTTTCACTGAAGTGAAGTTTTGTTTGAAAGTTAAAAAACTGGTTGGCTCAGCTTAACTCAAAGACTTTTCGTTTGTTTTCAGCAACTGAGCCGTGTACGGGTTCAGTTTTATATATAAGTGTGTACCATCGGCTTACGTTTTGTGACAAAGATTCCATGGTTGGTTGTTGTAATATCCTTAAAAATATGCACGCGTTTTCCCAGAGCCAGGAAAAACAAAGTCGTGTCATACAAATGCCTGCCAGGCCCTTAGGCTAGGATATAACTTTATTTGCCTAAATACATATCGCACATAATATGTATTACATAAGTATTACTTGACATAAATTTGATCGTAGAAATAAATAATTTTAAAAACCATTCCGTTGGTTTGGTATACGAATTAAGAATTATGAATGTTAGTGTTGAGATTGCATAGCCCAAGCAAACTTTCCATATAATCTCTTACACAAGTGAATATTTTGTTTTAAATATTATTTCACTACATTAATCCTTGCGTTTCTATAAACTATCTTTGCAATATTTCTTCTTCCTACTTGCATACTTTTCTACTAAAATTACATGCTTTAAATTAGTTGGAGATTTAAAAAAAAATTAAATAATTTACATATCAATTTCTATCAAGACGTCCATATGCACGTTCAGCCTCTTCTGATTCACAAAGGTTACCAAAATGGATAACATCTTTCAGGTTTAGCAAAAACTTTTTCTTGTTTCCAGTTGTACTGGTGCTATTTAATTTAACCGTTTTAATGTGTGTA
This sequence comes from Lepidocyrtinus dapeste, assembly GCA_036850885.1. Taxonomy (NCBI): domain Eukaryota; kingdom Metazoa; phylum Arthropoda; class Collembola; order Entomobryomorpha; family Entomobryidae; genus Lepidocyrtinus; species Lepidocyrtinus dapeste. The sequence goes on along the minus strand of JAANSQ010000867.1, from coordinate 17,066 downwards.
TTTGTAGTTCTCCTAGTACCACTGAAGTTCATTCAATGTGGCGTGGGCGAAAAGTAGTTTCTTTTAGTTTACTTTAAAGTTGGACTGGATAATTTTAGAATGAATATTATGCAGACTGGCCAAATTAGTGCATTGTGTATACTGGGCACAAGTATCTGGAACAAGATGACAGGAAACAATACAAAGGTCAAATTTTTTAACCATGTTGCAAATAATACGTGGGTTGATTTTAGTAAATACCTTTACTTGCTATAAATTCAAATCTGACAATCTTGATAACTTTTCCTTCGAGAACCAATAAATACTAATAATATCTGAATTTTTTAACATTCAAAATATTTAACAGTTGTTTTCTGTAAAGAGGTAACTCAAACCCTAAATCTGAGCTCACCGAAAAATTCCTTACGTAATAAATTTTATAAATCCTTGAAAACTAATTTTTACGAAATTCTAAATTTTATAAGTTGTTTTTCAGTTAACAGTAATTCCAAATTCAAATTTAACCTCATCAGTGAATTTCTCAAATGCAAAAACCTACCGAAAACTGTTCAGTACAAATTTTGCGAAAAATGTTTCCCAAGTTTTTCCACCATTAGAAAAACCACGCCTAACTAGAGGTCAACCGTTTGACCGATTTTGCGAGTCAGAACGCATATGGACAGACAGACAGACGTGTTCGCACTGTGTTACTATACAATCGTGGTTTGTAACATAATAAAGTTGAAAGAACCCAGTGGTCGCTCTTTCAATTTCTCAGAATGAGAAAAAAAAGTTTTCTCCTTTTAGCAGGGTTGATGGTGATATGCTCGAGAAATCGTGAATGGATTTCAGGATTAGACGCCAGGGAATTTAAGCAAAGCATTGGGATCTCTTATTCTCGAAACTGTTTTTCAACGAATATTTATAAAGAGCATACCTAATGAATGGACATGGTATCTATACATACATTTATACCTATTTACATAATGTAATTCTCAGTCAAGCCGTGAGCTTGTAAAAGGAGAAAGTTGGTAAAAAATCCGTCGCACTCTCGGTTGGAAACATAGAGTTTCAATTGATCGTGAATCGAATAAATGAAAGTAGAGAGAAGCTGTGCACAACTTCAAAGAAAATGTGGATAACAAACGAAAAAATAATTTATGAAAGTCTCTACAGAGGAAACAGTAATTTGACAATTTCACATTCTTCCTCACTATAATGGAAATGAGATGACGATGCATAAATCTGTTCTATTTTTATTCTATTACAAACTCACCCTGTGATCTGCTTTGAGAAGTCAGCATTTGGCCTTTTATTTTAGTCTTAAATTTCGAGCCGAGATCAATCATTGTGCACTGCTGTCTGTATTCCATAAATCAATACTTGCAAACTACAGTGAAACGGCCACAAAAATAATTATTTTTCCTTCCTTTCCTTCTTTCCTGGGATGGGAGTTAGTAGTGTATGGCTCCAGTGGTAAGGCAAAAAGTTTGGTCCGGTTTTGCATATTTTTCATTACTCTAAAGGAGCTTAAGTGCACATTAACCTACCAGCAGTTTAAAAGTAGTTTTTTTAATGGTGCGTACTTGCTTGGAGTTTTACATTGGACTTTTAAGGTTGCTTTCGTTCTCACATCATCATTACAGTTGTTTTGCATACTCTAAGAGTTAAACGGTATCAGTTCTTATATAATACTTAATTTTCAAGGAAGACTTTCACCAAAGGATATTTTGTGCAGCATGTACGAAGTCAAGTAGTTATAAGTAAGTAATGTGAATATGAAAGTTTTCTAAAAGAGCATTAAATGTTACAAAGAATCTGTATGCATACTCTATATAGAAAGGTACGACAGCTTCAAAATTCAAAATCCGAAATGTTATCAGAGCCATCATTGTACTTGCACTGCTAACATACTGCCATAATCATAACCACGTTTAACGCATACTTTTAGAGAGAAAAGAACATGCTATAGAATAAAATGCATTAATGTTTCCAACATTAGCCACACCTGCCTCAAACTTTCATTTTTTGCTCTTGTCATTATCAATCGATTTATAATTCTTGGCTAGGGATCCCATACGCTTAGGCTATTACTCTATTAGCATAAGAAATAATTTCAGATTTATGACCTAAAAAAGTTTCCATTATGCTTATGCAAAATCATGCGTGAGGTTAACTTGCCCTTTCCATTTCCAAGACGATAATTTGCATTGTGTTTTATTTGCACTTTCTCATCTCATTATGCTCATCCTTCTTGGTCGGAAAAAGTTTGCGCATTTATTTTTCATTTTAATAGGTTTTCAGAACAAGACGTTCGTTCAAGTCAACTTGGCAATCTTTTACTTCTCTTCAGGTAGGTAATCACTGGCAATAAAGAAACGTCAACCTCCTGTGCAGTAAAATAAGCTAACGCTTAACCAAGCAAACAATGGCTTTTGAGACAACAGGAGACAGTACAGTGATGTAATTAAATCATTCACCGTGACCCTTAACTGATCCACATTAATATACAAGAGTGAGATCACTTTTGCATACGACATTTGTTTTATTATATCTTTATCAACTTTTCATCTTGACGAAAGTAATAAAGTGATTTTAGTTTTTAAAGCAGTTCGCATACCTAATTTTATAAAATTATGAAAAAAAAATTTTAACATTTAACTTTAACCTTGTTGGCTAATTACGAAAGCCAATCTCATTCTTTGTGTATATGCCCTTTAGGTCTTATGTTCATTATTAATGTATCATGAATATATCTCGTGTATACAAGACCTGACAAGATTGACCTGCCAAAAATCAGATAGCAGTCGAATCGGACATGTCCCGGTTATGTTCTCTTGTACTATGCATTTTACTCATGAATGATTCAACTCATAATTCAATACAACGTTGCTGCGAAATAATCTCCGAAGCAAAAGAAGAAGGAAATATGGAAGAGAAGATTACATCCGTTTCATTCGTTCCGGAGACAATCAAGCGTACAAGAAGATTCAAGAATTCGCATTATGCGAACATCGTCTTGTACTTGAATAGCTATTCTTGAGCTGAAAAAGTCTGAGTCTTAATGTAAGTTCAAATAGTAATAGTATAGAACATTGTATGAGTAGTAATAGTAGTCATATTTTCTAAATTGCACGCTTCAAGCCTATTAGGATTTTGTTGTGCTCTGGACGGTTTCTTTGGAATGACAGATGAGAAAATCCGTATCGATCCGTCTGTTTCAGACGAAAAGGCTTCGTTTGGTACTTTCTCCCATTCGCCTGTAGCAGAAGCCCTTGTTCAGCTCGCTTTTTCTATTCAGTCGTAGGTTTACAATCCATGGAAACCTACCTTCCTATCTGCCATATTATTACTATGATCTTCAAAACATGATCCGTTTTTAAAGTATAAGGTACTTTTTTCATGATACGGTGCAAAACTACTGGAAATAGAGATGGAAGATCGGTCGGGAATAGAGGACAAAAGCAGCAGGTAGAAAATAGGGGATTTAATTTTTTATGATCTTCTCACATGTATCACCACCCTTCACTCTGATGAAAAAGAAGCAGAAACTGTTAGTCAAAAAGGTGATGCAACGAGGGTAAACATCAACAGACAGAATAATAGAAAGCTTCAAAAGTTTTATAATATTTGAAGGATATATAAGTATAATAAGGTTACCCTTGGCGCTTTTGTAGGCAGTACATTTTATGGGCCGACAACAGCCATCAAAGAATAATACGAATGCATATTCAAGTGATACCGGGACACAATACCGATACAATAGCGGTGAATTACATAGAGTAAACCAGTGTCAGCAGAAGTTAGCCCTTTCCACACAATTAAATTTGAGGAATATTTTCAGCAAGAAAAGCTAATCATTACATAATGAATCCCTAGAAAAATTGGAATGTAAAGAAATGCCATAGATTGAACTTTTGAAAGGAGGTTAGGAGGTGTTATAATTAAGCTGAACGCAAAACATAAATATTTGCAAACAAAAAGCTATTGGGATGCCCACATGCAAACAATGTTATATTCTAGTAAGCTGTTTGCTTATAATATAAACCATAGATATTTAGACATGAGTTCACCCACCTACGACACAACACCTCATCGCTTTAAGACTAAACCTTTTATACATAAAGGATCATTTATTACATTAGGCTTAAACAAGGATGTGAAAGAAACGGCACTGATACGTAACGAATTCTTCTGTACATTCTCAATTCTGTGTGAAAACGCAAACAGAACTGGTTAAGACTTGCGGGTGTTTTAGAAAGTGAAAGCTTCGCCGGCAAACACTGAGAGTTTTCGAGCTTTCCAGTGATTCAACAAAGAAGTAATGCTTGCTTGTGTACGTTACTCCCCCGCGTTGCGTTGGTTTCATTCACCAAACATGCACTTGTTTGTTTTTACTCATTCACAAAATCCGTTTCCAAAGATAAAGTAGGAGTTAACAAGAAATAGTTTGTACAGTGGTTAATAATAAAAACTCTGTGGGTGGATCGGGCTTTCAATACGTGGGCAATAAGTTTTATTTTTGAAATGAAAATTTTTTACTTAAGAGAAAGTATGCACTATGGCTAAATTAATCGCATTTTTTCTAGAGAACCAAATCAAATAAAACATATTTGGGATAGAAAGTCATTTTTAGCTTTTAAACTTGATTACTTTTCATTCAAAGAAATACCTTTTCTAGTGTAGGTGCACGAAGAATAACACTATTAAATGTTACAAAGACGTAGCAGGATTATAAACTTAAGGAGAACGTATAACTACCTATTTTCTTATTACGTAGCTGAGCTTGAAGAGAACTCTGCTGAACCTCTTTTCGACTGAAACTAAATTCGCTGGCAGTTTCGACATGAGAGAATGAGAGAGATATATCAAATTTATTTTTTGACCAACGAGTTAATATCATGTAGTTTGTGCTTCTGCTTCATTACTCCATGCGAAAAAAAGAAGCACGATTAACCTTAACGAGATAATAAGACAATGAAAGACAACAGACGGACAGGTTATAATAAATACTATAATACTAGCGTTTCACACTATTGTTTCCGTTAAAGCATGGTGTATAGAATGTTTTGATGCGTATGTGTTTTTCACATCTCTCACTTCCCATCCCACATTTTTGCTCCAACTAGAGTTAGAGAAAGGAAGCGAATCCTACAGGTTGGGGCGTTCGAGTGGGAAGGTAGTGTAGCTAGGAAGGCTAAATGGAGAAAGTTGAATTTTGCTTCTATACACCACTAACAAGCAGTATGTATGGATAATTCTGAACTAGTTCCCACTAAATTGTACCAATATGGTCCACAGAAATGTTCTCGAGGAACAAAACGCAGGAAGCAGGAGGTTTTAAATGATCTACACGACATCTCACCTGTAACGATCTTGTTGTGGCTTTGCTCGGTAGTTGCTAGATGGCTTTGACAATTTCAGAATAAGTTGTCGCATTCGCAATCTTATGGCCACATCTTTTACAGTTCGCATTTGTGTCTAAACCTAAGAGATGCCTTATTACTGCCTCAGCTCTCTTCGCCTCCATTTAAGCATTGTAAATGTGTATTATGTAATACATTCATTAGGATATCATCCTACACAGTACCTTCCTACGCGCATTCGTTTTCAATTATAATTATGCTCGTTAGTCTTTTCGAAGAAGAAGAACTTTCTGTAAATAATAATGAGGTACTAATAAAATAAAACCCACTCTCAGTTAAGAACCATGTAAACCCTGTTTCCAACGGTGTTACTCTAATATTCTCCATGTTCCATACTTTATCACTGACAATGGAAACTATGGTTTATACCATGTAAACCCTGTTTCCAACGGTGTTACTCTAATATACTCCATGTTCCATACTTTATCACTGACAATGGAAACTATGGTTTAGCTTATTTAAACATATTAAATGAGCTCTCCTCTCTCTACCAATTAAAAGCAACAGTAAGTACATAAGAAAAGTAAGCTCATTTATTGTAAATGTCCAAAAATTCAAAAATTATGTATTCACAGTTTACCTCATGCATCTTATTCTGGCTGACCTTACGTACTTTAGAACATCAAATGCACTAGACAAATATTTTAACTCCTTTGGGTCAGTTTTCTTCAGTGTTCTCTTCACCGTGATACTTAATGTACAAAAGGGTCAGCCAAACGAAACTCAACTGTTGAGAGTTGAGATCTATCTATATGAATTATGCATGCTTGCATGTGTAAAATTGTAAAAATAATATCGATCTGAAAGACACCCGAGATTTTCACATAAACTCAGAGCTAAATATAAATCCGGAAATTGATAGTGTAAATTGGGATCCTATGTCAGCATTTACTCTTTGACATGAAACAACTAGCTGTTTTTATTGAAGTGTTACACAAATGAATATGGTAACTCAATACGAAAGTCTGAAGTTCAAGTCCATTTACAAAATAGTTACAGTTTGTGCAAACAGACTCGAGTTCAAATATACATACGAGATGTACGAATAAATATAAACATACATAGCATTTTTAGGATTTCAGTCGTAGTAAAACCTTTATAAAATTACATTCTAGTGAAATTGGAAAGAGAAAAGTGTTACACGTATTAGAAGCTGCGGAAAATTACATCCTGTTTTAAAGGGCTTGTCCTAATAAGTGTTGAAAAATGTGTTTTTCGTTCCGTTTATTTGTTGAGAAAATGCAATTTATTGGTTAGAAGGGACATAAACTATCGGAAAGGATATCGAAGACAACAGTGAAAGATCATGTGTGTCATCTTTTTCCATGGATTGTAAATAAAAATGGTCAAAGACCTGCTGGCTCTTGATATCTTAAGGAAGACCTGATGCTACTAAGTTTGAAAAGGCGATTTATTTTATCATGAAACGAATGAAATTCCTTCGTCATAGGTATTTACAGCTGCATTCCTAGCAGATATATTTACAAATACCGTTTTTATTTTGATAACAGACCCCATTTATCCCCGCTTAAACTATAAATAGAGCAAATATTTGATGAGGATTTTAGAAGTAGTTTAGAAGTCCAACTAGAATTGGATTTTTGACCTGACATGTTGCATCGATCTTGCATGCATACATATCCAGTGTAAAACCTGCAGAGGGTCGAAAATGAGTCAAACATTAATAGGGAGGTGGAATCCAGGGAATGGGAATCTGCCTTGCAACTCAGCCAACGTGAGACCGAAAGTCTTTTGAGGAGGTTTCGAGGGTATTTGACTGTGAAGAGAAACAAAGACTGGCAAGACATTTCCTTCTTCCTCAGGCTCCTGATCTTGTAAAAATAAAAAGGAAGCGGAAAGAAAAGCGGATGTTCGTGCACACCACCATTGTTAGTCACAGAAACGGATAGATGTGTATAGTATAATGTATCATTTCTTCTGTTTTCTTCACGATTTGATATTATTATATAAGCACCCTTTATCCTGCAGTGCATGATGTTAAAAGAAAGCCGCAACGCAACAACAACAACAAGATATACATAGCTTGACGGGACTACTTTTTGTTCCTGTATTTTTCCTTTGATAAAAACATGTTCCTTAGCGACAAGCAAAATAGGTTCTGCGGGTAAAGTGAGATGAATATTTTATTCTCATACTAATGATAATTGTATGATTTAATTTCTTTTTTTAACAAAATGCACTCCTTATTTTAAATTACAGTTTTTAATGTTTAAAAACCATAGAACTTTAGGCTTTCTTTAGCTACGTATTTAATGTATTTACTTCTATTTTTGTCACATGAAAGTGTTTTTCGTAGCTGTAGTACATACAGCACAAATTTCATCAATTTTTATGCCTTTCGGTGCTGGAAATTATCTAGAAGATGCAATGTGACAGAGTGAGTCTTTCTTAGGGACTCACCACAGACTTTAATAGAAAAACATTTATGTGGCTGCTAACAAGATTCTGAACTGGAGCAATACTGATGATTTGAACACATTCTATCCTAAAAAGTTTAAAGCAGAGCAACAGATGAAATTCTAGTTGCATGGATTTTAAGAACTGACGGGAAAAAGAGCAGGAGGCAAAAGTTAATTTTATGTGCTTTTATAGGTACATAAGTATGATCAATAAATAAATACATACGATTCATCATCTTGCAGCAATCTATTTAACCTTGTAATGCGCATCTTACAGATTCAAAATTAATAATGATAGAAACCCTACAATAAAATTTCTAAATCAAAAAAAATCCGTCATTTACAAATTAAATTGAGATTAATAGTTTTTGTGATTAAAAGAAAAAATCATGCATATCACCAAAGGATTCAGTGGTCACAGAAGACAGTATAAAATAAAGTAATGGAGTTTTGTGTTAAAACGAGATTACACAAAGTCGGTCACACTTTTTTTATTGTAGCATTTTTTAGACAGATATTCCTTCTTGAATAAGTTTATTGTATTTCAATAAAAGGTGGACTGGAATTGGTTTAGCAAAGAGATGTTGTTGCATTATGTGGAATTAATAATTTTTTGTATAAAATGTCTTTTCCGTCTAATATTCGCATTATAGCTTCAGAGCTAAAATATCGATTTAGGATTTTCTTCTAGAGAGGCAATACCGACAGGAATATCACGACGGTAAAGTATGAAGGAATAAGCATTGGCTTAAAGATGACATGTGTCGCATTCATTTTGCTCGATAATGCTGTAGAAACATAATACTTGTATTATGAGATTTTGGCATTTGAATAATAGGTGAAGACACCCCCAGTCCTTTTATATCTGTCTTTGAGGCTTACCCCGGTTTATTCTTCTGAAGAAAGTACAATCTAATAAGGAAATCTTTTTTTAGAATTTTCAGGAAATAAGCGACTATACAGACTATCAAACGTAGAATTTGTGATTTCCGAACTTTTATGATATAAATTTTGCATAGATAAAGACCATTGATGGATTTAGCCAGAAATTTAGCAATTCACCCTTCATAAGTAGAATGTAGAATTCCAATTTCCACATTCAGCAGAATTCTACACCGAAGCAAGTACAGAAGTGAAAAGCTTAACATGCTACAAGTAGTTGACAGTTTGTTACGAGCTAACTTTTAACCAATAGGACAAGCTGTCGCTTTGATTTTCTACCAACCCTAATTCTTGCAGTGTTGGAATAAAAACATTTCAAACTTCAACCTTCAAGTAATTCTGAGGTAAAGCATCGTCTCTTTTCATTTCTGTAAATAGGGTTAATGCATTGCGATTTTTGGCGCCTTTCTGATGTAAACCAAACACCCAATTTTTATTCACGCCTCACTGCATTCGGAATCAATCACTGCATTCCCCGGCATGGTGTTATTACAATATAAAAATTGTTAGTGATACCAGAATTCCACCATACTTAAATATTACTTATCATTTATATTCAAGAGCAAAATGTCTAAATTTAGGTCAAAACCTTTTTACAATAAAAACGTTCATTCATTTTTTTGAGGATTATCAAAGATAAAATTATGTAAACCGTCAACAAAAGAAGTAAATGAAGCTGACGTGGGATCATCATTACTTTTACAAACGCATCACTTGATATTCTTGAAGGATGCTCACAAATCCACCAAGTAACGGTTCTTTAGCCGATTGAATACATTAAGGGGTTCAGAAGAGCATGAATTTTTAACAAATAGACGATACCCTCAAGTGAATTTCTCAAAGACATATGGGTTTCCCTTTTTAACATTTTTTAACAAAAGGGAGCAAAAAGATCTTGAGTATACTAAGTTCTACATTTTAGGTGAAAGCAAACGACAAACTAGGATTGCAAGCGAGCAAAGACGCGATCAAAAGTTTTCACTATATTATAAAGGAAAAACAGCTATTCCATGAAGTCAGTTTGCTCATTTGTGGGAGAGATGGTCACATATAATACGAAAGTACTTATTTATGCCGGGTGACCAAAATCGTGTACTACTTTCACGACTTGTGAAAGGCGTCCTTGGAAATAATGATGGTCGTTGATTATGTATGTTCACCTCTATGTTACAGCATTTTATTTCAGCCTTTCCAGTTTTCTGAGATTTTTTTAAGTTTTTCCTCCAAATATTTTAGATGAGCTGAGGTAGTTTGGGTAAACATCATTATCCATGAAAGAAAACAGATAACTATTTCATAGGCATTATAAACATGTGCTGGTAAGAACTTTGTTTAGTGCAACTTTATGTGTGTGTGTGTGCAACAACTTAAGAGATTTTACTTAAATTCCTTTTGAAGGCTTCAATGAAATATTGGACAAACGTGCGGATTGCCTCCCAATAAAGTACCATCAAAATAATGTATGGTACCGTTACTCAAAACACGTCAAGTATTATGAATGCAAAACTCCCCTTATCATTTTTATAAAAATTGTGAAATAGAAAGAAAAGAGAGAGCAAAGCAATGACTATTCTGAAAGACAGAGATAGAGAAGAGAAGTAATTCGGAGGCACTTGTGTGAGTCTCACTGCAATGAGTAGTTATGGGGATGACGGGATGCCCCCCGTGTAAGATACCTCGGGTTGTATCCGACCATTCCATACCCACCCTTGGAAAACTGAGACAGCCGCCGGAACTCAGCTCTTGAAGGACCTGGTCCACCACCCTTTTAAAAATCAGAAAAGAAGGCAAAATTATATTTTTTCTATAAAAACAATCATAAACATGTTGTAATTGTTATTTACTTGAACCTTAAAATTGACTTTCGATTCGCATAGAAAGAGGATAATTGTAATCTGTCAAAAAGTTAATACGCTTAACTAAAAGCTGTGCCTTATTCAAAGAATGAAAAGTCGATTGAAGCAACAGTTACAAGTTACAAATTGGGTTGTTTAGTCTACCATTATCTACACTCGTTTGTAAGTGTATATATTTTTGTAAACGTGAGTCAATTATTAGTTGATAAAGTATGGATTACTTCCTAATACAATGAAATAATGATGTAGATGATTGTGAATCGTGACAAAGCAATGGAAGCCACAGGAGGGGCTTGTTAGAGCTACTTCGTCAAAAAACCAGGGTCTTTGGGTTTTTACCAAACTACCTGAATCCAGTATTGGTTGGTGCAGAGAAAAATCCAAGCCTTTAGATATATCAGCTCCATCAGTTCCCATGAGTTCGAAAAAGAAACAAAGAATTGGAGTTATAATAATATTAGTTTGGTGCAAGAGTAATATAAATATGTATGTGTCCAAGAAAAGCAACAGCGATTACACGGGAAGTCATTATCCCCAGAATGAGTTCTATAAAGGATGCAATCACAGAGTTTTCCAAAACACAAAACACTGTTGAGTCAACACTGTTAACAGAGAAAAAAGTATGTAGCTTGCCTAGTTCAACTCATTAAGGTATAGCATTGAAAGGGATAAATTGCCGAAACTTTTCTGATTTCTAGACCAAACCGCATGCTACTTGTAAGTTTTAAAGACATCCTACATCAACTGGAATTCTCAACAGTGTCACAATAACGGTAATGAGTCCTTTTCCATTTCTTGGAGAAAATATTTTTTAGAAATACGCTGATAATGATAATTGAGTTTACTTTCCCTTTTGTAAACTTTTTGAATGTAAAATTGAAAGTAAATAAGCATAAAAGAGAATAAAAACAAAGAGACCTCATCAGATAATAATTCTGTCTGTATTGTGTTGTGAGCTTTCCCCTAACGAGCCACATAGCAAAGCTTCAGTATGCTAAAAACTAAAAGGACTATTAGGAAATGCAACTTGCAAAAAACTAGTTCTGAGCAGCTTTCCTTGAAACTGAGCAAAGCCGAGTCCTCCTGCAACAATACCTACATAAATAGTGCTAAAATTTCAAAACATCATAAAACAACTATGAGTAAAATCGTTATTATAAATCAAGCAAAAACGTATAGGTAATTTTAATTTAGTATTCTACGTCGTCCAGTCGTCAACAAAATGGCTTTTTTAATGTTAGTTGCCAGCAGCTTGTAATTATATACGTATGTATGGGAAGGTTTTTATCGAATCATTGTTCAATTATATTCACAAATTCTTTTTTTATTGATGTACATTTTGTACTCCAACCATTCATAACAATAACAGCCTTTCAATTAATAGAAAGCTTCTCATCATCAACATCAATCGATTTTGCTATGAAACTGAAAGGAAATTAACGATTGGTTTACTCCGAAGTTACGGCTTAACTTAATGAGAGCGAGGTGTTTGTTCTAACCAAAAGACAATGTCTGTTTAGTTCATATGCATATTAAAACATTTGTGACTGATTTTTTATCTCTCATCGAATTTTTATGATTTACGGGAATTTCTATTTGGCTAGGAAAATTACAGTATGGATGTATGAATACGTGCATGAATACATGTATTTATGCAAACACCATTTTAATCAAAGTAATGATGAAAATTGTGAGGAATATAGGCACTGAATAAGTTCATTCAAAACCTGTTGAGCTTAGATGAAATGAACAATGATAAATTTGCAAGTTCTAACAGCATAGAATGGCATATTCATATGTACATATATTGTGCCACCCGCAAATTTTGTTTCCCCTGCGATACTTTTAGTACCTTTTCAATTTATACCTAATATTTATCTTAGGTAGAATCCTCATTAAAGAGTCATATATATAATGCCTGCAAACTGAAAAATGTGTATTTTATGACGGCCATTTTTACGATTACCCCATAAATTCATGTAAAGTCTATTTCTGTCACCATCATCAAACATTTGGAAGACCCATTAATGGCATAAGTTTGTTTTCTGCTTTCCCTTGATGTCTATTAACAGTGAGTAAAAAAATATGCGGTTTATTCCAACAAGGCTACAAAAATATGTACGTAATATGCATATAAAAATTGGATTTATAAGGAAAAATGACATATTCTTATACTTTTTCATTCGTATTTGACAACATCCTATCAGCTAAGTGCACACTCTTTGAGACTTCCTTTAACTTTCTTTTTTTGTGATATGAAAGTTGGAAGCGTATCATTTTTCTAGTTGTTTGCTCAAACGTTTTTTTTGTGCATTGCATGGTTTTTCTAGTATGGGCTGGTGATGAGTGAATGGAGCTTTCGTTGTTCATGTAGGATGTCTTTAGCTACGGGCGTTAGAAAGCTTGCTTTGGCGGTCAAGAATGAAAGGGTCTGGTCTGTGAAAACATGTTGCTTTCTCCTTTTGTCCTATCATCTTTGTCAAAATTCATGTTTTATAACTCGTAGACATGTGTGTGGAATCAAACTGGCGCTGTTTCCGGTTGCTATATAATCCATTATACACCTGTTCAAGTTTCCTCTTTGCTGATTCTTAGTTGCTGCGAGGCTACAATAGTAAACTAATGTAAAAAATGTAGCAGTGAGTCATGTGTTCTTTGGCCAAAATTCCCAGCATAAAAAATGATAATATGAACATCTAAGCACTGTGATATGTTATAGGTTTGTACAGAGCAAAGTATTTATCCCATAAAGAATAAACATAAAAGGATGTGAGTGCCTACATATTTTACAGTCTGTGAAATGGCTCACTTAAAATAAGAGAACTGCACTCCAACCAGGTATGTAATTCTTAATGTCGTGCTTGTAACTGAAAATCAAGGAAAGATGTACAAGAGAATAGAATAAGTATTGAAGTGAAAATACAACGCTGGAGTATAAAAAGTTATAATCTTCCATGTGCCGTTGGAGCGAATTCATGAAAACTGTTTTTTTTTTCTTTTGTGGTTCATTTTTGCTTTCATGTTATATTTTGTTCCGTATATTGTCTAACTCTAACTTAGTTTCGTTATTAAAAGCATATTTCTCAGTACGCTACCAAAATATCTCCACTTTACGTAGTTAATATGGTATTCGCACATTCCATACAAAAAAGGCAAGTGCTTAAAAAATTGAGCTATGCTCCCCAGCATCAAATCGATCCTATTTGCTAGTTTTTTCCCTGCTGCGGTAATGGATATAAACCCCCATTATAACAACATCACAGTCATCAACATTATCAGCTTAGTTGCACAGCGTAAATTATACTTAAGCTAAACTTATATTGCTTTGCTAAGGGTTTTTTTTCTTGTTGCTTTCATGGTTCCAGAATTCAGATGGGGAGAATTCCGGATGTTGGAAAGTTTGTCGTACATGTATTTTTGAGATTCGTGTAGGTGAAACTACCTGACGTATTTTCGCATCAAGCAGAAATTCCTTGTACATTTGAGTTTCCCATGATGAAAGATTCTGACAAACATAAGTTTTTCCTGTAATAAAAGTTGAATACTAAATGCAGATATGTTTATTTAAGGGAATAATACAACGTTCATTTCAGGCATTTCATTTCCCTGAGTACAGACTTTACACCATCATGATTCATGACATATGAAACCAGAAACTGAGTTGTTCCTAACATGCCACATGTCAAATTTTAGTTAGAATTAATCTTTGCTCCCACTTTTTGTATCCTCTTATATTACAGGTTTACCTATATGTTTTAAGTGGAAACTGGACGCAATCTCATCATGTACTTTGTACTTAATACAGATTATAGTTGGTTGAACAGGTCGAATCCTAAAAACGGGCTTCAAGTGGGAGCACTAATTAAAGGAGATTCAATGAAGTGAATAAAGTTCCCCTCGCTTTGAATGTACAAGCTGAAAAAAATACATGAAAAATATGTAAACACCCGCTGCTCTAACAAGGATGAAGCCTAGGAAAATTTTAATGCTTCTTAAATAAGATTTAACGAATCTGAAAGATCTGGAAGTATATATTTATAAATCATATTTTCAAGTTAATGTTTACCATTTGGAAATAGTAAAAATTAATTAGGTTTACAACTTCTAAATCATGTTTAAAAGAGTTAGTTTACATTCTAAAAGGCATTTTATGAACATGCAAAGTGCAAACTCATGTGTTGTCGTCGCCTGTCTAGTTGTTACTATTGCACATTCTCAATCCTAACATTTTCGTGCACCCTGATGGTTAATATTCATGATCATGATACATCTAAAATCTCTGCAAATGTTGAAACTTTATTATCAAACAGCGTTAGGGTAAAAGGGAAAAGAGGAGCCATTTTTGAAATTGAGTTCTTCTCTAATATTATCGTTGATCAAAGGCGAGACGAGCCTCATTAATAGACTGAATTTAATCCTTTGTCTACATGCATCCTAGTGTTCTCATTTTTAAACAAACTTTCCGTCAATTTTTATGTAGGACTACATACCAAATAAGGTGGAGAATGACATGCATAGTCTCTGTACAGTATACTTCTTTTGTAATATTAATCAAAAAAAATTAGCGAGCAACGTGCATACGCAAGACAGTTTGATGGTGATCACGGAAAAATGGCTTGATGGATGAAATTCATTGTGAGCTGCAGAATCCATAACATGTAACATACTGTCTCTCAAAAGATGATACACGAAAAGAGTTACGGTTACATATAAAATAAGAAACTTTGGATCAATATTTTCTTTCCCGGCCAAACGCCTTCATCTTCATATGAAACTCAGCCAGACATCATACTACGTAACAAAAAGATAGCTTAGAAAAGTAAACATTGCGTTTCTTTGTTTTATATATGACACATGGGGCTTAATTAGCAGAAAAAATCTCCATTCTTTCGCTAATAATGTGAGCGAATATTATGTCCGTAACAGAAAAACTTTTATAAAGTAGAAAGGATACTGAAAAGTACAAGGCAAACAAGGTTTAAGAATAGTGAGAACTTAAACTTTATAACTCTGCAGCTTCTAGTCAATACCAAAAATATCACACCACACCAAAGTAAACCCATTCATGTTTCTGTTCTATTTATGTACTGGAATCATTTAACATGCTCGTCATAATGGAAGTAAATCGTTTCTAAAGAAAAATTATCGCTAAGTAGTCACCTGGAAAAGAATAATCCAAATTAATGTGGCCTAAATTGAATAATTCTAACTCTAATACTGTCAACCAAGGTCTAAGTAGTGCGTTTCGTTTTGCATACTGGAATGGTAGAAAAAATATATGTACCTTTGCATTGCGAATATTTATGAACATTGTCAGGCAACTAATATTTAAAGCTTTCCTAAGTCAGAGGGGTTCCATGGTTACAATTAATGTGAAAATTGTTCAGTAGAATAATAGCTTACTGTAAACAGCCTTATGATGAAACTAAAGCCATAAACTCATAATAATTCCTTTGATAGCATAAATATGCTATTGCAGAATGTAAATTCCTGGAAGTGTTTCATTTCACTAGAGAGAGTAGGGCAATGTTAGAACATGCATGTTTGACGAAGAGAAAGCTTTAAAAGAAGTCCTGTTGTATGCTTACCTCATGATGGTCGTAGTCGGTCCCTTTGTCATGACATTGGCTGGAAGATGTGGTCACAGATATTCTCCTACTGTTGAAATTCATTTTTAGCACTCTCCTTTACTGAGTATACCAATAATACTCTGCGAATTTCATCTTTGTATAGGAATCTCCCCTGTTCTCTAGATGTTGATGCTGTTGGTAATTGTTTAGTCAGAAGAGCTGAGGGAAACTTTGGTCGCTTTTGTAACCTTTCTTGTTAAAACAAAGTCATGAAAATGAAATTACTCAAGTAGAATAATAAAGAAAGGGTAGTTTATTCTACATTTTGTAATACTTGTCGCCTATAATTGATTCTGCCAAGTTTCACCAAAAGTTAAATGTATACATGCAACCATTTGTCGAAACAAAGATAGTAATAGTCTTTAGAAAGAGGCGAATCAAGAACATGTTTTTCCCATCAGTTGCTGCTAGCAGACTCTTCTGGTTTTGGTACTCCATTCTTCGAACTTGATACTAAATTGTATGGAAACCAGAAGTTTTTCTTGGAAAATTTTGGTTTGATATTGATCATCTTCATTACGTCAATTGGGAAAAGTAAGCACTTTTTCGTGAATTTTCTCTTTTACTCACTCTACATGAGGTACACGTCAAAACGTGTAATTTTCCTTCGCTTTGAATGACGATGATGATCAAAAGAAGGAAAGTTGGTAAAAAAGTAGGTGTACTAAGCACGACATACCCCGATTACATTTAAGATTTTTTAAAGAATAGTTTCTTTTTAGTAAAATTATAATGTGAGGTCTATATTGTAAAAGTTTAATTTGAGTGCGAGCGAGTCACATTGTGCAATTCAAATAAATGTGTAACACATAT
>JAANSQ010000866.1:0-18524 GCA_036850885.1 Lepidocyrtinus dapeste | reverse complement strand
CGATTTGCATGCTTTGGAAATACATACACTACGTAAGGTATTTATATTACCAAGGTAATATATATATCCTGAGTTTGTATGAAATTCGGATTCTGACTTTGTGAAAATGTTTACTCATTAAAACTTTGATTTTATCCTAAGCGAAACTAAAAGTTGGAGATGAAATTCAGCAAAGGCCAAATTGTTGAGTAATTCTCAAGACTCAAGTCGCAAAAATAATGCTAGCATACTCTCTGAGAAGCAAGCATGTCTACATACCACAGTCGTGTAGGTCAACTACCTTCCATTAGTCTCATTGGCTTTATAAGAAATGTCGGATTCTTATCGTCATTAGGGTCCTGCGCAAAAACTTTTGGAGTATAGGGAATAAGGGTCTCTTGAAGAAAAGGGTTTACGCTTCATAACGAACCAAATTATGAGAAATTGTAATAGGTACTTCAGTTTTACGGCAGTGGAATTTTAAGGAAATAAGGCACAACCAAAAGATGCTCTCTGGTGTAGTATATATTTTCACGTTTTTAATTTGCTAATTATATTTGTAACTTCTCATTGTATTGCTCCAAATCCTATATTTCAAGGAATAAATGTAGTCATAATTAAATCAGTTTTGCATCTGTGCCGTATTCAAGAAGATGTATAATTAGCTCATCTCACATCCGAAAACTTAGTTAATTTTATCTTTTAAGACGTTTAGACAAAATGAGCAATAAACAGCGTATACGTGTATTACTGTATTCTATCAAATCTCCTTTTGATTTCAAATCACAGTCGACATATTTACCTCTAAGCCATTCAAATAAATATTCGCATTAGTGTGCATCACTCACTCGAAAGTTTTAATAAAAAGTTTCTTATTCTCCTGGCAATAAACAAATTTTCGGAAAACTTTTTTTTTTCATTATTTCGGTATCATCTGCTGACTGACAGAAATGAAATATTTGCTTTTATGTTGCATAGCGAAGTAATTTTGTTACCTTGAAGACTTATAGGTTCGGTTTAGAAAAGAAACGTTTTAGTTTTTCAAAGAAATATTAGTTTTTTTTAGCTGTATAAGTTGAGATTTTATGCGGATGCGAATTTTTACAAACGTATTTAGATTGAGGCAGTAGTATTAACATAAACGCAACTTTTCAGTAACTTTCAGTGTTTCAGTATGGGGTTTTTAGGAACTATTATATCAGTTTTATGAAACATTATAGGTAAAATTATATGAAATATTTGGTATGCTAATCTAACCACAAAACTCAATTAGTCTCTCCACGCCATTACTTGCATAAACGGAATGAGATTTTGAAACCATTAGAAAGCTTGGGGAAAGTACCGGTATTATGCATAAATGTGATTTGTCCTTCTCTGTCAGAATCAACGCGCCCACGATTGTGTACCCACCGGAAGAAATTTGCAACTTTGGTTAAGCTGTCTAGGTAATAGAACATTTATGAGGGACATTCAGTATCAGCATAAATTAAAAACCCACCTTGGAAATCGTTTCAAAGCCGGATTTTGTAGATCATTACTTATAAGATTTTCCTACTGAACTCGAGACTATTTTGTAATAACAGTCATTATAAGGTAAAACTATTTCAATATTACGGGTCTACTCTACCTTGTTAGTGCACATAATATCAATAACAAATACAAAAGTATTGCGATAGTAAGTATTTCTTAAAGAATTCAATAAACAGTTCATTTCCATTCAAAATAAATTGTATTCTGAAGATCTGCCAAACATTGGAGCTGAATGGAACACGTGATGTTGCTTAAACACGTGATAATTATCATCACAAAAATGACAGCTCTTATTTTCAGTCTAAATCCTACTCACACTCTAATATGTAGCAGTACAGATGCTGGCATTACAAAAAGTCAATTTGGTTCTAATTCTTTAAGTCTGGTATTATCTGGTAAAAGCGGTGGGTGTTCCATCAATGCTTACCTTTCATCTTTATTTTATAGGAGCAATGAAAGGTCTGATATCGCCAAATAACTCCATAACACACATTCTATTATACATTTGAATTTTGATAGCTGGATCTAAGTATCAATTTTGTTCATTTCTGACTATTTGGTAAGCATTTCTAGTTGTTCTGATAAACTAACTGCACAAATTGTTTCACTTTTATGGAGTTAATTCCAGGGTTAATATTTAGTACTGTAGCTAACGATATGAGTCTTTAGTAAAATTAAAGCCCATGATGCACTGTATGATTTGCAAGTGTATCTTCCCTAAAATTCATAAATTTACGATATTAAATAGCGTTGTTGGCAAGATCAATTATGTACCCTTTCATAGCATCGTTTATTATTTATAAATGAATGCGTAAAGTCAATTAAGTTGAGAAATAACCAAACGGGGAGAAGTGGACATACAGATTTGCCATTGAGGAAATAAAAGGTACTACTCCAAAAATTCGAAATGGTAAAGGGCATTTTATGTAACAACGAGTACATGCATGATGCAAAACAATATTCTCAGAGTTAATTACTTATCAGTTTATTTACTTACAAAGTATAGGTTAATGTCGTATGTTAGCACTTGAATTCTTTCTGCGTTCTCATGTTATACGATACGTACCTTCATTTACACGGGTTTTGGACAGATTTTAATATCTATACTCCCAACGGTTGTAAAAATCTGTCGGTTTTAGTACATTAAATAAATTTTCCATCGTAAGAAGCTTAATTCAATGTGTAAAAATTTGGGGGTACTCTTTGACCTTATACGATTTACTGAGGAAAATAATAGAGTTTGGCAAGGCTATAGCTTTCAAGCTATTGGAATACCATATTGACACGCTTTGTGTTTGGGATCAAAAGGTAAAAAGATTGTTGCACGTTTTTCAAAAACCTTGGTATCAACTTGGAATCTAATTAAATGTTACTTTATGTCTTTTTTTTCTGAGATGATGATGAATGATGTGAATGCTCAAAATAGACTTTGTTACATTCAACATTCATTACTATGAGTTTTAGTGTGTTTCACTCAAATCCACGCACATTTTTACAGCTTGAGAGAAAAATTTGAGCAGTTGGTTTTTTTTACATGGTTTGCTGTATACAGTAAAACCATCACCGATAGACATGTTCTAAAACTCTGACTTTATTAAGTACATAAATGAACTACCTAAGCTATGTAAAATGTACTGACTTTTAACTTTTCGTCTGGCTGTCTGCACGCAGAATAGCTTTCAACGGAATGACCAATTGATTTCCAAATAACCTAAGAAACGCTTGTTTGACATATTTCCATCTGTGAGTGTAAGAGCAGGGGTCAATAATTTTTAACTTGCTGATTGTTAAAATAGTATAGACGTATCAAAAAGTGCCAGGGTGGCAAGAATTAAAATCCCTAGCTCCGTAACGGCTATTTTTCTCCAGGAGTTCAAAGATCAGAAAGGATCAATGGCTAAAATCTTAGCATAACGCTGACGAGTTGATAGAAATGTTGCTAGGAGTGCTCCAAAGCCTTTTTTCCATCTACATAATGAGAGAATTCATACAGTTTTTCAAAGAAAGTAGATGAAATTGGATAGTGTACTGTTCAAGCTCTTTGAATTAAATGCTGTCAGATGGAGAAACGTCAATTTTTGCTTGACTCTGCTCCAATACAAGCCTATTATCATTTTGCAATTTAAGTAGACAGTCTATTTTAAGATCACAACCTCGTTTACCTAACTTATAGTCAACCTTTTAGTTTCATTGTTAAGACAGAGTAACCTCCCATTGTGGCGCAGCTACGCATCTATACATTTACACAGGCGTTTTACAGCTTTGATTTCAATGCAGCTAATTAAAGTTGATCACCATTTTTGGCTATTCAAGAAACGTGTTATGGGATTTTGCAAGGCTTAATCAATGTATGTTTCTTTATTGCTTCTCTGTTGGCCTTGGGGAACCCTAAAAGCTTTTTGAGTTGATGGCAGACTCAGAGACAAACATGATGAACGACTTTTGGTGTACCACACTTCGGTTTCTAGAAGCCGTAGTGGTTTTTGCCAGTGTTTTTACACTTGTTGCTATCTGCATTGAAAGGTAAATTACTAGATATTTATTTTTAGAATTTTATGACCGCCTTCGTCTTTCATTAATAGGTGATTAACCAAAGGGATGATGCTTTGAAATAAACTAATATGAATTTCTTCCTTCTCTACATACTTTTTAGGTATTATGCTGTTGTTTATCCAGTTCACTCCAGGATCAACATGACAGATCGACGAATTCGGAGAGCAATACTAATTGTCTGGTTTATTCCGATAATATGCGCTTCACCAAATCTCTATCCAGCAAAGTCGGAAACACATTGGCTATGGTCGGAATATGGGAACATTTCTAGGACTACGTGCTCTGATCAGTAAGCTGAAGACTTTTTTCTTGAATTCAATTTATTTTTCAATGCGACACTGTGCAAACTTGCGGGGATAAATTCAACATATTGACAATAGCGCTACTCTGAAATTTAGAATTTCATGATATACGGACAAGTGTCCTCCTACGAACTTATTGCACTACATCTTTCGTTTGGTGCATTCACTTATGTACTTGTTGAAAGCTTTAGCAGTAACTCCAGTTTTTAGAAGAGAAAACCAAGAGCAAGAAAACGAATGTCATTCTGTCTCTTTTGTCTTTTTTCTGTGAACTACCTTTTGATGTTTTTTACTCTAGTTTGGTTTTGTTGACATCGCTCCATACAAATGGATGATGGAGGTAGCTTAATGCAGGTACACAGGTTTGATTAGATTAGTATGAAATCCATGTGAACTCTCAAATACCAAGATCTGTTAACTTAATCAACTCCCCTATGACGTCAATGTCTGTAGTTCAGACGAGAAATCTTTAAATGTTTGTAAAACTTAAAAGTTTGGATTTGGGGCACTTTGAAATAAAAAAATCAAATTGTAATTTAAATTTAATTTCTACAAGTTATTTACGTGTCAGCTAATTATTTCTCCCTTGGTATTCTATGAAGTGATATGGTAAATCAGATAAAATGCTTGGAGTTAAATTGTTATTTTTATTTATGGACAGCGTATCCATCCAAAGTTTTGAAACACTTAAGTTCCAAAGAGTGATAAAGACAGATTTGTAAAGCAAAAAAAGTAGATCATGTAAAGGTTCTTAGCAAACTTAATCCATATTACATCAAGCATTAATAATATAATGGTATGGAAAAACGATCGAAGTCTAAAGAGGTCTAACAGTGTAATCCAGGTTACTTCCATGTAGTAAATGCATGTGCAGAAGTACATTAATTGTACCGCTTAATTTGTACAAAATAAAAGGTTTTGTACTTATATCAGTCTGAGCTGTTTGTCTCTATTGCGAAATTGCTGGACTTGAGTGTTATACATACATTTTCTTCAAGTTTTGATGTGTTTTGGAGGAGCTTAAAAATAGAAGAGTGGACGGAATAAGTCGATTTCCATTTCCTCTTTTTGCTGGGTAAATAAAGAGAAAACCTGTGTGTGCCTTGAGAATGCTGTGGAGAACAGTTTGGTTCGCGAAATGAGTTGGATTGAAATAATCCCATCTCTGAGGCTCAGCCAAGGGATGATAATATCTGTCAGCTTCTCTCAATAACACTTACGTACATAATTCGTACCTTGAGGAATACACGGCATGACAACGGTATAATAAATTCACATTCTGCAGCACATACAAAGAATAAAGTTGATTTTCAAGGATGAAGTCAGGTAAACCAACGGAAACAGGAATTGCACGTGAAATTTCTAAGGGAGATGATGGCAGTGATATGTGAACGAAAACACTTCCTGCAAATAATAGTAAATAAAGGTTTATTTTCACAAGTTCTATGCCATTCTCCGCAAAACTATTCTGGATTACCAGTATGTACTACTAAGTATTAAATTTATAACTTTCATTGAGGAAAAAAGCAACTGGTCGTTACTAAAATCAGATGCGTCAAAATTGTTGACAATGGATACTGAGAAGATACATATATAGACCACATACCGCGAAACAGAGAAATCGTCAAAAAGACGAAATGAAAGCGTTCGGCTTATGACTGAAACTGACTAGCCCCAAGGTACAACTTTTTACCGTGAAGCATACACCTTTTATTATCAGATTATGCACACAAATAGGAAAAGGTACGAGAAGGAATTGCTTTTTGAGGTTTATCTATCTACATTGTGTGTTCGGAGTACATAATATTGAAATTGTATTTGCAATGTCAAGTAAAACTGATAGTGTAACATTGAAATAAATATGTTACACATTTTAGTTTTCTCCAAGAATACGTTTCCTAAAACTCGTGTACTACAATAATTTTGCAATTTTCAAAGTTTAAGTTTTTTCAAACTGTTTTTCTTGAATTTGCAAGTACTGAACAGTGTGTTTGAAGAATTTAGGATGAATTGACATCAAGGAACCTGATGGCAATTAATTTCCTTTTATTTTATCCTTATCTTCAAAGTTCTACTCCTTTATGAAAGAGTTAAAGAACGAGATCCTTTAATCCTTTAATAAAAGTGTCATTAAATTTTATTTGCCATGTGCGCCAAATTTACTTCAAATCATTTGTTACCTTACATTAACTTCAGCCACGTGAACGTAATTGGATGTCATATTGTTGGTATTGATATATTTTATGTAGTGTCGTAAGAATCCTAATGTCTGCTTTGATTGGGACAAGTTATTCATTCTTAATAACAATCAATGTTAGCAAAACTGTCATTTTTGTAGTGGCTTTTTCGGAGAGAAAGTGTTGTCGTGTTTATGTTTCATATGGCACGTCTGGATTATAATTGTTCTCACAAGTAGAATACTTTCCCTTCCGTCAATATTCTTTTATCACTGTCTCAAAAATGAAATGTTTTGACTGGGGCCATTACTTCTAACCTAATTTATTGGCAATAATATTTTTAGTTGTTTTTCTTTTTATTTTCTGCGAGAGGAGTTTAATGGATAAAGAAAAAGCGTTTGCGAAACCTTCCTGTGGGAACCCAAATTAAACATATTTGGAAGTATATAAGCAAAATAAGAAAGCTTTTGGGTTTCGTTTAGAAGTATCTTTTAACTTGCCAGCACCTCGTTTGACGTGAAACAACAGGGATACCTACATGACAGACAACTATCAAAGATGACACTTGTCATGCAACAAAAGGCTTGTCATAAACACTTTTAGCCATTATTAAATCACTCGTGTTATATCCATGCTACATGGTACAATCAACGCCTACATGGTATGGCTTTGAACAGTTTTCAATTTTGAAACAAAGCATTAATTTTCTTAACAATTCCATGGACGTACGAAAAACTTTCAAAAGAGACAAGATTGACTCGGTATTTGCTGTAAAACTTTTTTCCAAGTCGACATTGTCAATTATCAATTATTAAGTTCTGCAAGTTTTTGCTCACAGCTTGAGCATACACGTGACTTGGAAACAAAAATGTTTTCCAAGAACCTCTGTCTGATGAAAAATTTTCTAACGTATCAGCTATCAAATTACTATAAGTAATCAATACCGTCGAAGAATTATCACAGGGTTTGAGTACCTTTCCACGAGGATGCGTTATTGCTGTGGTGAACCAAATAATAAACTTCACACAAAGTACTTGGCTCATCTAATGACGCAAGATCATCCATGAAAGCTGATAGTCTTGATTAAAGATCTTGGCTTGTATTCATGCTAATGGTGTTGGAGATGAGGAAAGGAAAAGATACTAGAAAGTCAAAATACTTTCTCTTTCCAGGAAGGAAAGTCGTGTTAAGGTCTCTAGGTTTGCAGTGATAAGTAAATTTATCCATTATCTTCCTTCGTTGGAGGCCAAATGCTACCCAAGGTTAGGATGGTATAGAATAGCAAGTTATTGTGTCAGTGAGCATCATGTTTTCCCGCCTTGACGTAAACCTTTTATATTCAGAACATTCATAATATTAAAAATACCTAATTCAGGGCTTTTGCTCGTCACGTCACTGCCAATTTCATGCTTAAGATTGAAAACCTGCTTTGTAATTCTAGTTTCCTCAACGTATTTTTAAATTAAACATAAACTAGAAAGTGAGTTGAGAGGAAAAATTGCGACTTCCACTTGACAGCATGGGCTTATGATTATCTGTAGCCTATATACATCGTTTGTATTTCTTTCAAACCCTAGACACTGACTCAACGACTCAAGCTTTCACTTTTGATGTACTTAATATTTATGTTCTAAAATAATGTATTGTATTTTATCAACCGCCAAGTGCAAATCGCTGTTGTACATATATGTATGTATTGTTTGTGTACAGTCACCAACAACAAACCAACGTGCTTGAATTTTCAAGTTGTGAAGCACCAATAATGAAATTCATGTGCGTCCGCTTTCTCCTTTCAACAAATATATTCCAAATGCATTTTTGGGGTCATGCTATTTTGTTGAGGATATGACTTACATATTGAATACTTTTTATGACTGCAATATGGCCTTCCGAGTAGGGATTTCAAATTTTCTCATGCCTTCAATATGAAAATGAGAAGCGATTTTTTGTACTGAATGACTTGTTACGTACATAAATATAAATTGTTATTTCTTAATTCTATTCAATCAAAACTACAGTAAGATAAAATTATCTAGCTCTATTCACTCCGAATTGCCAAAGGCACAAAGCTAGCAGGTTTTTCTGCGGGGTATTATGTTGCGTGGCGACACGAATGTCTAACTAAAAATTACTATTGAAAATACGTTGTATATCTTGATATTTAGCTCTTCAGTAAGCTCTGTATGCGTATCTTGGAAAGAAAAAATTACACTAAACAAAGACGTGATTGCATTTGGCATTCCTACTCTTCACTTCTGTACAACGTGACATGCAGGTGTTTCTTTGAAGTCACGAATAATGTATACTTATAAGGTAAACATGAAAATTTGCTGGTGACCTCTGACAAGGTAAAATGAACAGTCACCGATGCGTTAAAACCAAGTACAATTTTCCTGGGTTTTTTGAATTAACGGTTTTGGGTCGTTACCTTACCTACGCAATCCTTACCTTGCTTACCTCACTTTAGCTATTTACAAAATATTCTATAGATGAAATTGAAATTACCATCCATATTTAAGCTTATCCTGTAATTAAATCGAAAATTCGAAGAAGATTCGCCTTTCAAAGATTTTACGTATTGACTCCATGTGTATTTAACATAATTATTAAGCAATTCTGGATTCGACGCACAGTAAATTTTAGTGATATATGTATAAGTTAAAATAGCATTGCATCCTTTCAAGATAAAGGCTTGGTGTCCGTCAGATAAATCCGCTGATTCTTGACTCAAACAACTTTAAGATCTGCAGAGGAACTAAACTATCGTTTATTTGTGACTGAGCTTTGATATTTTTTTTTTAACAAGTATGGTCAGGAAGTTTAAAAAAGCGATTACGTTTGAATTTCAGATTCTCCGAACAATTTCGTCAAGCATACTTCGTGTTCCTTTTCTTCTTCATGTTTATCATTCCCCTCGTGTTTATCGCAACCACATGCCTTTCAATTACGAAGGCTCTAATGCAGAAGATTCCTGTTCACCCTAGTAGAGATCCTCGGGCAATCAGTCTTGAGCGTGGTCGAAGGAAGGTAAGAAAGACTCTTTTCTTAGAATATAACTTTTTGGGACTTTTCTTATTTTGAAGCAGTACTTAAGTGTGTGAACAGAGAGAATCCTTTAAACAGTTACAATGTGTAGCCTTTGCAGTAGACAGGCACTACAATACGGCTGTCGTTTTCTTAAACTAAGACCGTCTAAACAAATTTAACGTAAGATCTTAAAGAAGGTAATGCTGCTTATTTATCTTAGTTTATGGATTAGCAGTGTGTCTTACGAATTAAAATACGGAATCTGAATGCATGGAAAAACAAAAAAAAATCAGTACGCTTCCACTGCTTTGCAGCAAATGTTGAACCAATTATTACAAGCTAAAAATAACTGCCGAAATTTTACATACGTAATGAATAAAACAACCTTGTTGACACCATGTGTACTGAGCCACACCCGGAATTTAACATGATATTGTTTTTGGAAAACTAGTAGGATGGAAAACTGTTCTTCTTAAAATTAACTTTTTGTTCTATTATTTCACCAATTACACCTCTTAAGAAGCTTTAAATGCTAGTCACTTTTTACACTAAAAGTTTTATAGAAGCTTGTTCTAATATTATGATTCAATCTCAGCCATTCCTAATTGATATATTAATCCTCTTATTTCATCAGTTACCTAATGAATCCACTCATTGCTGTCTAGAAAGCTAATATATTTTCTTATGAAATGAGCATATCAGTCGAAACAGTGAATTGCCATTGAATGCAAGCAAGTCAAGGAAAATCCCTCCAAGTATAATAGTGGAAAAAGTTTCTGATTCATTTCAAGCTAAGCTATGTATTAATTTATATTAAATGATGAATACTTAGTGAGCTCTGTGTTCTTTGTGGAACAAATTATTCATGATGATATATTGTAGGACTTTTTCAAATCATAGCACTCATCTGTGTATTTTTATAATTCTACTTTTTCCTTCAACTAACTTAATAGTAATAGCCATACCAAGAGCTCATCAGTGCTAAATTATTTGATTTATAGAAAGCAAACATGAATAATAATAAAGCGAGAAATACTTGGATGCACACTGACTTCCTGACACATGCCTAATTTTTCCATTTAATGGCCGTTACAGTGGGTATCGAAATAATCGTACGGGAGGGAGAAGCGGATTTTTATTAATTATTCAAAAAAGAAATTAAAGGAAGCTTTTTATAGTTTCTCAATACTATACCGTCAATCTTCATTTTCACCTGGCAGAACCTATTCCCAATTAGTTTTCGAAAGCTTTGTAATATCTCTGCTCTCTTCCACCTACACAAAGCTGCGCTCCAAGAAATAAATGCCTAGAGTTGGAGAGAAAAAATATTTATTCAAATGCATGGCCTTTAGTTCTTTCAATAACTTATAAATAGAAATACTGGGATTCAATCTGACAATGACGATACTAAATTATTTTTACTTTTAGAATAAGCTCAATAGGACAAGGAAGACGAGTAATCCCAAGAAATAGTTCCCAATTCTTGTCGTAGCTTATTGGTGAACTGTGGCGGCAAAGAGTTGAACAGGAAAATATTAATTTGTCAATTACTTTTAAAGTCCAACTCTAAGTCCACCCACCACCAACAGATTACAAAATTTAAGTAATGTTTTCCAAAAGTATCTGATGCGAGTTTAGTTTACGTGGCCCTCAGCCTATAGTTAACTTGAATATGCTATTGTTGACTGTCCTGATTTTTTATCTCAAAGATATTGGTCAAAATTTCCCGATTGAAAAACCTAAGCTCCCCTTAGGCGCACTTAAGTTTTAGGTATTTGATCAGTGAGTAGAATAAAAAACCTACTCAAAAGCCGTGGAAAGCATTGCCCTTTTCTCGTTCTTTTTTTCGAATAATACTGATCGTGAATTTCACCTGCGCAAACATATCTCCAGGGCGATCGTCCTACCATAACTGGGGAAAATCTTCCAAGCTACGTAAATGTCTTTATTTATGTTTGTTATTTGCTCCACTCTTGGATTTACATAATGCTTTTACTGACGAATCTCCCAATATTTTGACGAAATTCGTAAACTGTAAGCAGCTTTAGGATCACCAGTCAGAAATGAGAAGCAAAGTAGGTATTTAGTGGTATTTATATTGGTGGCATGACAAAACGAAACAAACATGTTTTGGGTTTGCTTTGAGTTATACGTAAAACGAAATTCAGAAAACAAATTAATTTGTTTTATTCTCAAAAACAGAATGGAATTCTAAAATTAAACATTTTTAAAAAATCTGTTTAGGTAACGTAGTGTGGTATTTTGATTCCCATGATCTAAAGAATTTTTAGTATTTACTCCATAATTGTTTATTACAACACACAAAACAGAGAAAACTATTTAATGAATAAACAAAACAAAATTTAATTGGGTTGGGGAGAAAACGAGACGTTTCCAATTTTTTAAACATTTTTAACCAAATGCCATCACTAGTAAGTACCCTCCAAACAATTAGCGTATAGGATTTTTGTTTTTGGTAAGAAGACGGTTTATAAAAACGTGTTCACACCAGGTGGCTTTAAAATCTACATGTTTAAACTGAATCAAAAGGATTAAGTAAAGAATTGAAGTTAGTAGAAAATCTCAGATTATTTCAGGAAAAGCTTTAGCTCCTTTCGACAACAGCACAATATTGTAAATTCAAAATTCGTAAATACACAGATGAACGTAGTCTCACTCAAAAACTAAATGCTTGGCAGTAGGTTATATTTTCTATCAGTATTATATTCTAATTCTGGCGCGTTCGAGAGTTATCGTCCACGCAGTCAGACATACGGAACTGCAAAAATACATACTGTAATAAGCAAGTTATGAAACAGTGTCTCAGTTTGGTGAACGGCGAGTGTGTATACATAAAATATTTCACAATCAGTGTGTTTTCTACTACATATTTATCCTTGCTTGATGATTCTCCATGTTCTTTATTAAATAACATCCTTCATTATTTGAATGTTGTTACTGTCATCTCCAGAGCTGCGGAAAATACGTTTAAAAGTATTTCGAATACAAATACTTTTTTATTTACTTGCACCAAGGTATTTAAATACAAATACTTTATCAGCCAAATAAATACCAGATACTCAAATACCTTTTCGGAAAAATCAAGTACAAATACAAGATACAAATACGTATTCGAGTATTTAAATACATTTACACATATACAGTTGTTAAAAAACTAGCTAACTCCGCAAGGTCGCTTTCTGGGGCGTCTCAAACTCGCTAATTTCTTCTTTTGAAACAATTTTGACAAGATCTGACACATTTGAAACAAATTTACACAGTCTAAAGTGCATCTCTATTGCTTCTTTTACGGGCACACCCATTCATAATGTGAGTAAATTTTTGCCTCCAAAGTAAAGCAAGTTGTAAAAACATAGAAAGTATACATAGCTAGAACTTAATATTGTCAAAATGAATATTTGGCTCGAAAAAGTATGTAAATACAAAATACTTATAATTTTTGCCCGCACTTGAATACAAATACTAAATACTTTTGCTTCGCCGATCGCCTCTCAAATACAAGGCGGGAAATACATTTTGGTATTTATCCTTGCTCAAATACAAGATACTAAATACTCAAATGTATTTAAATACAAATACAAGTATTTGATCCGCAGCTCTGCTCATCTCTCCACTTTCACTTCTAAGTTCTAGATTGACAATTTAATTAGAAACTTGTACATACCACTATACAACCTATGAAACTATGCAATGTAATAATAATATTGTAAACTTAAGTAGAAATGAAATAAATAAGAATTGGAATGTTTCTTCAATCGGCATGAATGTACCACAGAAAATTTACTACCAACGTAGTTAGTAAACTGTATTACCTTTATAATCATCAAAATGTATTACTCAATTTGTTGATAAAAAAGTTTCCACGATACAGAAAATTATTTCATTTTAAATTCATTCCAGTCCAGGATGTTGTAACCGTTTATTTAACATGACACTCATTGAAATAGAGACAGGTAGTTTCGAGAACTTTCTTTTCATTCAGGACTGCCTAAATTGGTTTGTCAGTTGTTTGTAACAAATTCAACGTTTCTTGCCTAAAATGTGGACATTTTGGGTGCAACGTTCTCCAAATGAGAAGCGTAACGACATCAATGACGAAAGAAATGGATCATTTGCAAGTTTATGACTAAAGTATGACTGGTATGAGTAAAACTTTAAGCACACTCTAATTGGACAAGAGTGCACTTTTTGAGGAAGTGTAATCTGTGACCAGGAGGGTAAATGTTAACATTCTTTTTTAGAGGGAAAAACATTTTTTGAGAAATTGTCTTGTAAACTATTACCTCAGGAGAATACAAATCGACAAAACAAACTTTCTTTTTGGCTTCTTCCTGAAGAAATGAAATCAAGCAGTAGTAATATAAAAAAGACAATGACTGCTACATCATAACAAATAATTTTAAATGAATTATTCATCAAAGAAAGTTTTATGTACTTGTTTTATACAAAATCAAAAGTTCAGAAAAGGTAAAGCAAAATACAATTGGAAAAGAGAGAT
Source organism: Lepidocyrtinus dapeste (assembly GCA_036850885.1). NCBI lineage: Eukaryota > Metazoa > Arthropoda > Collembola > Entomobryomorpha > Entomobryidae > Lepidocyrtinus > Lepidocyrtinus dapeste. Next base: position 4,437 of record JAANSQ010000866.1, on the reverse strand, counting down.
ACAGAATATGTTTGTAGTGGCGTACACTTTTGCTGTTGATGAAAGGAAGAGGAGATAAATCTTGACTCCTTCTCAAGTTGAATTTAATAATTGTGTTAGCTACAATCTATGATATTGTTTTTCTTGAATAATCTTTCAAAGGTGGCGAAAATGGTTCTGGTGGTGGTGCTGGCGTTCATCTTCTGCTGGAGTCCATACTTTATAATATCTGTGGTTACTCAAGTTCACTACAACTTTTTTAAAAAGCGGCAGTTTTTCTTTACAATGTTAATCATCAACCTCCTTGCGTTTACACATTCTTGCATTAACCCTATTGTTTACTTTTCAATGAGTGCACGCTTTCGTAAGGTAAGTGACGCTATTCCCTCGATAACTTGACTTGAATTACTTGACTGAGGTTACATGAATGGAAAGATTAAAGTTACTAGAACCGGCACAAGAGTAATAATTTTTGTAGACGAAGTGATCAAAGGGAAAAAGTTTTTCTTGCTTTCAACAAACTCAACTTTCCAAGTACCCTTTTCAAGTTTGAGGCGAAGTATTACGCTGCCAACTCTAGTGCTACCACATCTAATATTACTTACAGTTGTTCATTTATGAAAACTATTTTCCTAAGTTATCACCGGACCTTCAATTTAATTTCATGTTGAATAACTTTTACAATAGAACTACTTCATGGATGGTTAATTTCTATGTAGGCAGAGACAGTAAAAAAAAGTTTCGGGACACAATAAAAGACTTTCTCAACCAAGTAATTTTAAATGAATGAGTCTTTTGTTGTACGGACCAGATTAAGACGACATACTCGGACAAATGAATGAATGAAAAAAGTTGTATAAACAAGTTTGGGTCACATTTTTCAGGGCTTTATATGCATCCTGGAATCCCTAATGTTTTGCATGGGAAGGACACGGTATTCACCAGAAAATAGTACGTCCACTCTTCGACGCACCAGCCACAGACAACTTGTTAATGGGCCTCAAACAAGCTACAGTGATGTTTATCACTGTCAAAACATAGCGTCTCGGCGGTGTAGTGCCAACGTTGCTAATGGAGGAAGCGGAAGTTGTCATAATTTTCGACATGAATCAACTTCCACTACTGCAGCAGACCCTTTTGGGAAACAAAATAATCAAGGAAGAGTGCGGGTACGTAAACCATCCAATTGAATTTATGTTTTCTATCTGCTTTGTTTTTTTGTCATATAAATAGTAAGATGTACACACATGAACATCAAAGAATTTCTATTCTTAATCGTTCAAACATCCGTAAGTCAAGAGACATACGACGTATAAAATGCAGTGAGGAACGTATTAACTATTTGACGCAGTATAACTGATCGTGACGTATTAATTAATTTTTTTAATTAAAAACTGTTACTTAAGTATTTGCTCGAATACATGTTTGAAAAATGTGTAAGTCTAAGCTTTTACAAAATATTTGAGTATTTTCTTTCCTTTACACAGAGAATGCCAAGATATTACAGTCAAGAATCTTCAGATCTCTATCCAAGACCAGTTGTTCTGCAGTACGATGCCAGCCGAGAGCCTCAGTGCTGCAACCAACTCATTCCCCTACAAGAAAGGAAGCCTCGCAGAACTCATTTCTTGCACATTCCCAATTAAAATCTCGAAATTCCCATATATACGTTTAATTTTAATGATACTAATCAGTACGCTATCTATTACGGGATCAAACTTTAAATTGCGCTGAATTCTTCTTATCTAGTCAGACCTTCATACAAGGCAGTAAGAAAGTAGTTGATGATAGATGTTGTATACTTATTTTAATATAACTAGGTTGTTAAAACAAAAACTTACTGTGGAAAGTTACGTTAGTGCTAATACTTAGTGGGAATTGTTTTAATTTCTAATCAAACTTGTTACATGATACATGCATATGACTGGATGGATGGAATTTTTGGTGATGAACTTGTAAACTGTGAGACTGTATTGATCAACCTAATCTGGGTAAACTTTCTCGTTCGCTAGAGCTCAAATGAAACCTGGCATTGGTTGATGAATTTGCGTGAAATTAATCGAGATACATTTTAATACTTGGGGTAATATGGAATATTAGATGCTTTTAGTAACAAACTCTTGGCAAACAAGATACACTAGCGTATTTTGGGAGAAAAGGTAAGTTGTTGCAAATGGTGAACTCTAAATACCTTCTTTCGTACTTCTAATTAGAGTAATTAAGCCTTTCCTGGAAGCAAAGAGGCTAATGTTTACAATTTAGTATGCAGTACGTTTGAAAGCCCCGCCAATTCTATTATCTCATCTTGGAAGTAAAGAACAACTACAATTTAGTACATGGATACTGTTGCAAGCTTTTATTCTGTCGGCATTACTGTCCCACACTTGTTGTCGCGAAAATGCACAAAAATCATCTTAGAATATGTAATGCAGATCGCTGAATACGATGGTATACGTCACAGGCACTTTTATTCATCTCTTCCCCCGCAAATCGCAAAAAACAGTAAAATAATAGCAAAGAAAAGCTAATTTTACTGTTTCTTGGGGTTCGTGGGGGAAGAGCTGGATAAAAGTTTCTGGGGACCTTCGCTATCGTGCTCAGCGACCTCGATTATATATTCTTAGATGATTTTAGTGCGTTTTCGAAAAAAAAGTAAGAGACAGTAATACCGACAGTAAATTGGTTTTACCATGCTATAGTCTAAATTTGTGCATAAATTTAGCTCACACATTTTAAGTTACAATAAAATATATGCATGTTATGAAAGGCACACGGACGTGTGGAGTAACTCATTTAATTGGAAGAAGCACAATCGCCTAGAAAACTGTGAGTTTAATTATATAAACCCTTATTCTATGCACCGCGCGTGATTTAATGAAAATAAATATCCATGTGGGTAAAGCCAAAAGTTCATTTTTTGATCCTTAGAGTTCTCAATACACGGTTATTCTCTAAATATCTCATGTATACCTCCATGTTTTGACGTGGTATGCCATGTTTACATAAGGTTTGCATATTATGTAACGACAGCAATGTATATAATTAATGATTAACATGCATTATCAGATCATTTCGATCTCACTTCATCAGATCTAGAGTATTTTCAGCTGTTTGTTTAGTTTATTGCGAAAAACATAAAAAGTCTCATTAGTAACGCCTATTTAGATGAAATAGAGTTTGAATATTCTCATGTAATAGTGAAAACGTCAACTGGTTTCTTGTCACTTGAGCAAGAAAAGAAAGGAGCCTTGGGAAAGTTTTGCTGTCTGACTGTTATATTTCTGTTTAAACTGTCAGAACATATCGTTCGAATAAAGGTATTATTCATGTTTTTATTAAAGTATATAGTTAATTAGTGATAACAAAATTACATGAATACATACAGCAAAGCGATGCATGCTAATTAGCTTAAACTTTCTAGTCTCGTTATTTACCCATTTTCACAATATATAGGTTCCACCTCGTTTGGAATTTTCAAGCTCTAAAGTGTTTCAGACTTGCCAGTCATGCACTAAATAGTACTCACTAAACATGCTTGGGGCAACATGAAATATGTAAAAGTGTGCAGTTTATCGTTCGCGTTAGGACAAATTTTACAAAACAATCAGGTCATGAACGATGATTTGTCTGTGTTTTGTTTATAAAACTAGTCCTAAACGACTGTTACATTTATCATATTTATTGTAATATAATATGCCACGCTAAGGTTAACATACGGACCTGGAACTTTTTGTTTTAGAAAGTGAAAAAACGATTTTAGGTATGCCTAAATGTCTCCAGTTTCCGCATGCTTCTCCACTCCTATGCAGTGCCACTGATTAGATTTAGAAGCTTAAAAAGTAAAGTTAAACCTGGAAAGGTATATATATATACATATATTAATACATTACATAACATAAAAATTGAATCGAAATATTTGTATAATTTAAAAATATTAAAGCTATATATACTTATTCATACCTAGTATTTTTTTACAATAATTGAACAATGTGCTGTGCTTACATCCTTACAAAAGTTTATGTTATGTCCAATATGTAAGTAGTTAATTGTCCAAGGCATACTAACACTTGGAATTTGTGTATTAATCATAAACCTTAAGTTTCGGCAAAATTGTGTAGTAGATTATTTCTCGAAATTTGTATACATCTACAATAAATGTTTATATATTTTCTACTCATTCCTTACCATTGGGGAACCTTGAAATAATTGCTGCAGAAGCTTGAAAATTTGGCAAATAGGTGAAAATTCAAGTACACGTTCACTACCGATGCATAAACAATGTCAGGCTTAAAGCATATCATCAGTTCCCTTTCCCTGCTAAGTGATTTGAAATAAATGGTGCATTAAAATTGTTAGGAGGAAAACCACCAGAAATTCAAGGTTAGTAAATTGGATTGTGGGCTGTGTGATACACCAAGCCAACATAAGATCAAAGTAGAGGATGGAATTAGTAGAGAC
>JAANSQ010000865.1:2585-18525 GCA_036850885.1 Lepidocyrtinus dapeste | reverse complement strand
TTTGAGCCACTATTTTACCATGCAGCTTTATTATGTGAGCAGTAAATTAGAATCAGCTTACGAGAAACGAAAGATGGCCTAAATTTTAAAACTTAAAAGCTGATTCTCAAGCCTAGAGAACTAAAATAAAAAATGGCAGACTTTATTTTACGTCTTAGGGTTAGGAAGTGAAAGTGAGTGAAAATAATATGCGATATGATCTGTATCTGATCAATCCCGTTTTTATACAGATATGATATTTTATGATGCATGTGATCTGAATACAGAGAATGATGTGATGATGTCAGAAGTGTCCTTCCTTGTTCGCGCAGAGAAAATCAAATAAACTTTTCATATTTTTCTCCAGGGAAGAATATCAAAAAGAATAATATTCCAAGGGAAAATCCCGTCTTATTCTCATCATCGCTATCATACCGCCTTAAACACGTTTTATATGCACACTTATCATAATCATATCATCATTATCACCCTCCGCCTCCAGATTCTACACGAGGTAGGAAGACTATGAACTGGAAAGCCGAGTTGAAGATCCCTATGAAGGCAGGAAGGTACTTAAATATTATCCAGAAATTTGCAATAATAATAGACACTGGGAGAAAATACACGTACGCTTTACGCTTGTGCTTTTCTCCAGGTCAAACTCAACCTTGTTCTTATTTCTGCTGTGCTTTCTCCACCGAGAAAAAAAAACAATTTGGTTGGGTTCATCCATAAAAATCTAATGCTTTGATCACTGTTGCTGTTAAGAATTTTCCTGTTTCCTCCAACTTTACAAAATAGTTTTACTTCTAGAGTCGGAGTAGTTTTCTTTTCTACGCTTCCTCTTTGCTTTTCCTTGACGTTACGTACACGTTACGCTGGTGGTTATTATGTACTCCCATCATCGATTTTTTCCCGAGAATTATCGTCCTCCGAACGGAAAAAACTACTCTGATCTGGTATACTTCTTGCCGATTTTATGAAACTAGGTATGATATACCCTCCATATGTATAGCTTTCACTCCAAGCCCTAGTACTAGCCAAAGAGAATGTAAGAATGTACTCTAACTCGTGTACCAAATGTATTCATCATATCAAATCCTTTTTCCAGCAAAATGACTATTTTTTTCTCCAGTGGAACAGTGAAAGCGTCTTTGTATTCTGAAGCATATATCACCTAGCCTGTAACTGTAAAGGAGATACAATATAGCTACTTATTGTTTTGTGTCGTAGCTTGTTATACGTAATTGAGTCAACAGCGTTTTCACCACGGCCCAAAACTCTTTTAAGAAAGTGATTTTAATCACGTCATCTTATCTCTATTGAACCATTCCGATATTCCAGAATAAATCTACGCAGACAGAAAGACAGACAGACTTAAGCTTAAAAAGGCAGAAGCAGTTAATTCTAGCCTACTATAGTTCGTCTAGTTTGGAATAAAATTACGAAATAAAAATCTTGCACAACTCAACTAACTAGTTTCTTCCAGTTAATTGGAGAAGTTGAAAGACTTTCAAAACTGAAATTTTTACTGTAGATTTAGATGTCAAACTGCCTATCCTTAGCTCATTGCGATAGTTCATTGTTGTGTTAGAGTTTAGCAATTTCAGAACATTCTCAGATAATTGCAAAATATCCTAAATAAACTGTACTTTGGAAGGTGACAAAGTGAACTAGCACGAACCTGGAGGAAATCTTCCGCTCATTATCCAAAAAATCTCGGTATTCATATCATCTCAGGTTTCCACCATCAAACACCCAATCGCGTTTGCTTCTGGTAAGTGCTGCTTATACTTTATGAATCATAGCTCTAATTAATAATTAAATTCCTAGTAAAATTAATTCAAGTCAAGATAAATATGATTTCACGTAATGTACTTACTATGTTTATGACCTCATCTAAGTCAATTATTCACATCACTTGTAAAATATTGTTGACCACCTGAGTAATATATAGTACCACCAATGCCATTTTAAGTCACCACCGTAAATTAATCCATACATTACAGACAAGTTAGAGGTACAGGGATCATATTAATTTATGACATGATTCTTTTGATAGAGATAAGGTACATTATAAATAGCTTGTTATTTGTAGGAAAATTCTATTGCATCCGGATCATCTTATTTAACGAAGAAGTAGTTGAATAGAGCAACCTGTGGTATTCCAACGGATACCGAAAGTATCTGATCTGCTTATGATTCTCTGTTAAAATAAGGTTGGCATTGGAGTCAGAAGCTACTGCAAGTTGACTTGAAAATTGATGCAAAATGAATTAGATGAAGTGTAAAGAGGGAATTAGAATAGAGCAACCTGTGGTATTCCAACGGATACCGAAAGTATCTGATCTGCTTATGTTTCTCTGTTAAAATAAGGTTGGCATTGGAGTCAGAAGCTACTGCAAGTTTACTTGAAAATTGATGCAAAATGAATTAGATGAAGTGTAAAGAGGGAATTTGTTGTTGTCATCAAGTTATCAAAAACAAGGTTGTCAACTGGTGACCTGTAAATTACCTAAGAACTAGAGTGAGTAGATAAGTAGACTTCACTATATAAAGACCAAAAAGAGTTCATGATTATGCTTCTCTGTCTCAATTGCATTTTGCATTGATAGTGATCTTTAGGTCAGTATGATTGAGTAGCACTTTAGCTAGTTTTGGAATGGCAAATGCTCAGTCAGAATCATGTATGGCATTTAATTGGAAAATTACAATTTTATTCAATAAATTCACTACAGAACGAATCAGAATGCTACAGGTCAGTATTTTCTGGCATTCGTCCAGATTTATGCAAACATTTAACTTTAATTTGTTCCACACACTCATGGCTGTCATTTAACCGTGAAAAATTAAAAGATCCATCAAATGTCAAACTCCATTGTTAACTATTGGATTCTTTGGTTGGACTAGAGCGGAAGTAATTACATAAACCTCCATGTTATATCTTTTCCTCATTCCGTCCGAATGTTATGAATGTAAAAGTTTACTTTATCAAAGCAACTTTTCATCTGTAGTGCATTCATGTCAAATCACACGTATCATATCAAGATTAAATCAGTCAAATAATAAGCCATTGAGCCAAGCCCATACAATAATTTTTGGTTCCATGTCAGTTTCCCTACGATTTATGTATTTCCCTGGACTCAATTTCCAAACTTTGATTTTCCAACATGCTTCATTTTTTTCCTCTTGTCACAATATCCCCACTCATCAGTGTTCTCACACGTCAATTTTCCCATTCTCCGATTACCCCACTCAAAAGTTTTCTACAGTGAAACTTTAATGAATTGGAGTGTTGAGTTAATTTATAAAAGGCAAATAGTTAGAATTTATGTTACCCAATCCAATTTATTGCTTTATTTTAAACTTTTATGTCAATCTTTAACTGCCGACTGCTCCAAGTAAGACTAAACTGATAACCACTCTTACAAAATTTAAACCTTTAGTGGGAAATTGAGCGTGGGGAAATTCAAGTAGGGAAATTGTCGTGCTACACAATTTTTATTGATGGAGCTTATACTTATATCCGACATTAAACGTATAGATCATTTGGCATCTTCAATGCAAAACTGCAGTCAATATGTTTGACAAGAATTATTGCCAAAATATGCAAAGAAATCTGTACCAATATACCTCACAAACTCCTTCTGCTCATTTTCATTTCTTTATCTTTACGCACTGCAAAGGTCAAAGCTGCGTTGAGTGCTAAGTAAATGGACTACGAACCACATCACTTCCAACTACCAACTTGAATTGCTCATGAATTGAATTGGACAGTAGATGATCTTCATTATATGTAACTTATCTATCACTCTAAATTCTTAATCCAACAATATCTGTTGATCTCAAGTGCAGCTCTGCTTTATTTTATTGCATTGACGCATGGCATGAAACGACCTTCCTCCATATATATACAGGAGTGCTCTCTTCAATTCCTGTCGATGTAAATCAAACCAAGTATAACAACAAGGAAAAAAATCCTTTAATTTCATAAGATCCACTTTTTTCTGCGTTTGGCCCAGCTCTTTTGATCAAAACGATATAAAATTTCATCATTATCAATAATAATGGAGCTCATCAACTGGTCTCATGAATTCATGATCTTGCTCCTTCTCAATGAAAACAATCCTCATTTTTTACGTTTTTACTACAATCGCCACATGGGTAACAATGAGCCAATGTTCTCCTTGCCATGAACAAGGTGAAATGATTACGCACACGACAAACGACAACCATTTTGCTAACACTAGCCTAATCCTCCAAACCAAAAGCAGGTCCAGAACCAGAACGAGAGGAAGAGGATAAGAGGAACACCCAGGTTCATTTTGTTTCATGAGAGTTTTCAACTCTAAAACGTAATTCACTTTACACCTGTAATGGCATCAAAATGGAAAAGAAACGAGATGTTTCTGCAAATTATCATAATTCGTAAAGTCTGGAATGTACTCAATTTTACAAAACAGGACACGACACAACTGAAAACTCAAAAAAGCCCAAAGCCGCATTCTACGTCACATTTTAGTTTAAATACTCGTTTCAACTTGGTTAACGTTGTTCTTTGGTGGAACGTCAAGCCTATGGCCCACCTACCATAATATTAAGCATACTTCAGAATTCTAGAACGCCTTTGATTCTCTAATCTAATCTCATGTTTCTTATTTTACAAAAAAATACCTGTTTCGACTCTGGTAGAAAACGCGTTGTTTTTGTAAAGATAAAGTTAAAGGTAGAGATAAGTATAGTTATGTTATGATTATGAATATGATAGTAAGATGATTACTACGAGTAGGGAATGACGCAAAATGCAAATTATGTAAAACAAAATCTAGAGAATGAAAGAGTAAGAGTTTGAAGATTGTCAAGAATGGACGGAGCAATGCAAAACTGGAAAATAACAATTTCATTAAATGTGCAAATTAATTCTGGGTCTCTGCAACAGTCTGTAATAATTTAGTGGCTCAAACTCAAGCGAAAATCTTCCACTGACAGGTGAAAATACAAGATACAAAGTCATACAACATAATTACATTTGACCCAGAAACAATAATTAGGACTGAGGTCTGGTTTACATGGTTATAGCAATGGCTTGTCTTTGTAAATAGAGTTTTTAACGTGACCAAAAACAGTGTCAGTGGTTGGGAGCTTGGGAGAAAGTCTTGGTCTTGACTAGGAATTTCTCCGTAGTGCTTTCTCTTTCCAGGAACTAAATCTACTAATTAAGTCTTGGAAGCCTACTATGGTACCGAGCAGAAATTAGAGTCATATTTGGTTTTGGTTAAAGTCAGAGTTTCTCCTTGATAATTTTGCTGGAACACAATGCCCCAGAACTGTCATACCAACGGATGACGTTAGCTTAGCCTACAGTTCTATATAGCTTGTGTTTAGGTACGGGCATTTTTTGCACAGTTTGAAGCTTAGAAATATTGCGTCTTTTTTGGGTAATTATGTTGCCTCTGTATTCGCGTCAGAGGAAAGTACTTTAGTACTTATATCTTCATGAATTTTATACGACGCTGTTGCTATTGATGTCCTGGGTTTGGTCTAGGTCTTTTGCATGGTATTCTAAGTAGTAGCAGTAGTCAGTAGTCTTATGCTCACATTACGTTAATATTGTACGAACTACGAAGCATAACATCACACATTAAACATTCATGAGGAAAATATGAAAAAAAAAATTAGCGAATATGGCACAAGCCTAGAAAAACTACTGCTCCAACTTCAAAAGAAACATTGTTTCAGTATGAAGACAATATTTCAACAATATCATGAAAAATTGTTGTTTTCCTTTTGAATTCTTTTCGTATTTTCCTTTAATTTCGTATCATATCATCGCATCTCTTAAGGTAGTTCTCGCAATTTCTAAATTCGCAAAATACTACTCAGGAATCTTGCACTACCTAATACTTTAAAGCCTATTGTTAAATAGACTCTGGATCTGTTGTTTGGTCTTGGGTGTCGCGTGAACAGAGAGACACGCTACTTCATATGAATTTTTGAAGAGATTCCGAGATTCGCAAGAAGCAATATCCAACAATGCTATACATGCCGTGTGTGCCCTCCTAACTCCATCTAAATATCTTGTTTTTGTATCCATATGGTTTATGGTTTCATGACTCGATCCTTCTGAGTAACTTGAATTTGATATTGATATGAAGCAACACAGTCTCCCTGGTGATGCTGAGATGAAGAAAGACCACTTACTTATTTACTCTCTTACTTTTTCGCATGAGAACATACAGTTTGGAGATGGTTTTCTTTGCTTTGGCACTTGGTCGTGTCTTGTCGTATCTTGTAGAGAATCCTATGGACAGAAAAGATTATCCCTGAACATTTACACAGCAGCACGGAGAGACTGAAACTACCAACTCTCTGCAAAACACACCTTGAATCTAATTGAATGATGGAATGAGAACAAATGTTGGCATATCAACATCCCACATCCTCTTCACTCTCCTAAAGTCCTAACCACACATTATGTATTGCATTTATATTACCATATTCCCTAGATTTTTTCCCGTCCTCAAAAATATATTTCCAGTTTTGTAGGATTTCGAGATCCATCCTAGTTAGATGGCATACGGCCTGTTGCTTTATATCCATACAACTCGACTCAAATCCAACCCATATGAAAATGAAGACTATAATAATATGCAGCGTGAAATAAACTATACAGATTCTGGTTTTCCTTTCCCTACATCTGTTTTTTTTGAGTAGGTGTGCGCTTCAAAAAGATCTAGATATTTAACATAAAATGCGTATTCCCTCTTTATAAATTATAAGGATTTAACCCCTATGCATATTGCAAAACTCCCTGCAAAATTTGAAAACAGCCAGAATTCAGTAAATTCCTTCACATATAAAATTTATATTTTGAGAAACCTTCACTCTGTTTTTTATAGTTATGAGCCTAACATAAACTTAACGGACAGGAGGATTGAAATATTCCAAATTGCAAAATCCAAAAAAGTCTCCTATATTCCACACCGTCTTCGGGTGGACAGTTACTTCTTGAAGTTTTGAGATATTGTGCATGTTTCATATTCCAAGAGTTCCATAGACCAGAAATTCAATTGAAACATTCAGCAATAACATTAAAGTTCTATAGTTAAGCTATTTTTAATATTTGCAAGGGAATGTCACATGGCTTTAGTTCAGTTTCATAGTTTTGTGAAGATATTTAATTTGTGAAGAAGAAATACAGTGTTATCATTTCACATTATCGTCATCATCGCCTAAGCTTTCGTCATTTTTTTCAAGGTGAGCTAAGGTAAATAAAAAAGTGAAATAGAGAAGTCAGTGATACATCATAAAAAGAGGAATAAATGTTGGAATGTTGTTGGAATATATATGGGAACATCGCTACATGGAGTACGAGAGTACCAAGAAGACCAACTGCTGTTACAATGATACAACTGGTCTTTTGGTATTTCCCTTGTGCAATGTAACGTGATAAAATAAAGTGTACAATTTAAACAAGGGAAATCCTTTTGGAAGGTAGATAACGCATTTACGTTTAGGAGGAAATGATGTTTGCAGTTTCACATTTTGCAATTGAGTAGATATTAGAGTTTATGTAGAGATGGAATGATACAACTGGACCAAACTAGGACGAGAGAGTCCATGGATAAAACTTTTAGCCTTTGGTAAACAGTTGGAATTGTTAAAATTGTTATTTCTGTTTTGTGCTGATAAGCAAGTAGAATGAAATAGGGCTGAATGGAGTTTTATGTAGTTGCGCTAGTTTAAATTGACCTGTGAAATGCACAGATAGAGAAAAATTAGAAGGATAAAAGTCGTTTTAATGTAAATGGGCGTTGTTGGTATTGGAAACATGGAAAGGGAGAAAGAATGAGAATGAAAAGCTTTGAAAAAAATTACTGAAAAGAACGTCAGCACCAGCAGGAGTAACAGATGTACCAATTAGAGTCTTTTATTAGGGAAATTAGCTGCTATAAAATTTATGTTGGTGCCATGCAGGCCATTAAAATTTTAAAGCTGTAAAAAGGAAGGTGTTTGGAGCCAGTGGCAGTAGGGGTGCACAGGTGTAAAATGAGGACAAATACATCAAAATTTACAATATTAATGGAAAGCAGTTTAAACACAGATAACTAAATATGAAATTAAACATGATATTGGCACAAACTCAAAATATTTTAAAGAATATGCATGAATTCTGATTTCAACGACCAATTTATTAATCAATTACTGTGTTGGGTCGACGAAATCTGAGGTCTGAGGGAAAAAATTCAACCGAAATGAAAAAATTTCCAGTTTTTAGACTGAAAAACGAGTTTGGGTTTAAATCTTAAATAGCTTGAGTATCTTTCTACCTAAACTGCATTAAAATAAATAGTAAATGTAGAGTAAATAAGTAAAAATGGTTAGAAGTGGTCGTGATAATGTTAGTTAAATGGTGGTGACAAAAAAAAAGAGTTGAATGCTCTTAATTTGATAGGCTGACTTAACGGTTTCGATCTAGCTGATCATTTTTATGTTTTCTAGTAATTTATATATTTTATGTTGGGTTATAGGTTGTGCTTCAAAAGTAATCAAATCGTGTGGTCATCTCGTAACTCTCCGGGAGATTCCACCACTGAGCGAAACAAACTAAATCAGAGTTAAGCTACTAGAAGGACAAGGACAAGACAACTCCCTGATTTAGAGAAGAGCAAATTGCAGTGTGTAGTACAAGCTATTGCATTGTAAATCTAACGAGAGCAAGAGCGATAATTTGTTGTCCAATTATTTTCCACAATCCACATAATCCACAATCTACATTTTACATTAACTTCATCCATATCTTCACTATCTCTGAATTTTACACGAGCTATAGTGTCCACAAAGTCGACAAACAGACAGATCCTCATTTCTCAATTGAATACATTGTAAATTGTAATTGGAAAGGAAATCAGTGTAAAATCTCATCTGCTCTTCTCATCATAATCGTTAGTAAACTTGAAACTCAAAAGAGTCAAGAGCACACCTTACGACTGTAAAAAAAAGCAGTAAAAGGATAAAGACAGGTTATAATTGCACATTATCATCAATATCGATACCGTCCTCCCTACCAAGCACACTATTAAGTAGGGGCTATTAAGCGGCGCAACAGATAACGACATAATAACACAAAACGTGTAGCAACATTGAAGCAATAGCAAGATTAGCAGGTAGCGCGTAGCAAACCACTAAAGGAAAATGTCGGAAGAAACTTCTCTACGAGAATGTGAGCAGTATGTTCATCGCCACAATATCCAATCTTTGCTGAAAGGTTAGACACTGATAATGTACTAAAATTTTTTGTCCTGATAAGGGAAATAATCTGAAAATCACATGTAATTAAATCAAATCTCAAACTCTTTTTATTCATTTTGGCTGTACATCCCGGAAAAAATAGACTGTATTGTGCAGCTCTGCGTGCAAAAACCCGATAATCCCATACGATTCTTACGAGAATACTTTCAACGACTCGAGAAGGTAAAGATTTAAAAGTTTTTTTTTTAATTCAAAGTTTTTGTGATTTCATTGTATAGAAGTCATATTATTATGAAATATCTGTTTGTGTTTGTGTTATTAAGCTGTGATTGGTTTATCTTTGTGGAATGTCTATCGTTTTGCATATCTGATATCTTTAATTAATCATGAACAGTTTGGAAATTCTAGTTAAAAAGTTATTATTTATGTCTACATGCTGGTAGAGAGCAATTTTCTCCATGCCAAAGTTAGTGCGGAAAACTGCCGACCAAATTGAATTCCATGGTGACTTCACCTCCCAAAGTCCTAAAGTGATACTTAGGGAATTCCGCTGCAATGGTCACCATGGGAATTCACATATTCACTAAATAAATTCCCTTAATTTACGTAACATTATTAAAGTGGCCGGGGAAAATGCTGCAAACTTTTTTCGGTTCCAAGTATACGTTATAAACTGTAATTGAACCTTTTCCACACTAATTTTGACGGTACTATTTTTTCTGAAAATTTCCTCTTGAATTTTACCTCGTTTGAGTTCATTCAGTTCATTGCTATATATACATATCTACTGTGTAGGAAAGAATTTTAAATTTCCTTTTCGCGCCTACATAATTTTCCGTTTTCTTTTTCAAAATATTCTTATTTTGCCTACTTCCGTACCTTGTATAGCTCAAAGCAAGCAAAGCACTGCAACCCAAACCAGAAAAGAGAAAATGCTGGTTTTCATTTTCCTCTCCGTTCTGATTGGCTAAGGAAGCAAAGTAAAAGAAAAGTCTACTTTCTTTTCCCATTTTCCCCTGACAATGCTTTGTTTCCATAACCTCTTAACATTACATTACCTACTCAAGTATTTTGCCCTAACCGCACTATAAAGTAATTAATCCATGTAAATCATAAAAGCAAGAAAAAAGAGTGTTTTACGTTTCAGAACAAATTGCTTTTTCCTTGTGTTTTCTCTACATTTTTTTCATATTTTCTCTGTGTCTAAATGTCTCTGTCTGTGTTTGGCTTCTCCCTATACGCATTTTCCTCTGAACTAAACTTTTCATAATGATCCTATCATCATCGTGATGACATCACTACGCTCTACTTTACCACTTTTTTTTTCTCCAACTCCAACGCTCCAACTTCCAACGTTCCAACCAAACCGAACCAACCGCATCCTCTCTGAATCTTTTTTCGTTTTCCCATTTCGCATCGTGTCCTCCCTGCATATTCTTTAACATGAGTTATGTTGAGTTATGTATCTATTGCTATCTTCAGTCTATGTACTTTTTTCACCAGAGCAAAATTTCAAGTTGACTTCTTCTGCTCACTTGTCTTCTTTCTTCTGTACCAAAAGCACTAAATTATATTGTGTTTGTGTGTGATTCTTTGTCTTTGTCGTGTCGCTTTCCTTTCCAGTAAAAAGCATTCCAGTTCAGTTTCATTCATCAGATCAGATCAGATCAGTCATCCTTGCAAAACATTTTCATGTACGTGGCATCCGAAACTTTTCTTTTACTAAATTACAAATACAATAAAAGTAGAGGTCGTAGGATTATAAAAAAGCCTTAAAGCATTTTACCGCTTATTTTTTTTATCCTTTCTCGAATTCCAAAGCAGTCTTAATAAACTTGCAGGATTTTTCATCTATTTTTTTTAAAGAAATGAGTCAACAGGTCATTAAAAATTTGATAGAGCTCATGGAAAGTGTATACCTTAACCTTTTCTTTACGATTTTCTATTTACAATTAAAATTTTGTTGCAAAAAAGCAAACAGTTTATATTTTCTGGAGAAAATTCGCTCTTACGTTTGCATGAATAAGTATAGTAAAATCAAATTACTATTTGTCAAATATTTTTTCTAAAAGATTACATATTCATTATCAACTTTTAGAGCGTAGCAATTAACACCTGTTGGTTATTTGTTAATGAAGTAATTTGGTATTTACCGTGGGTCATTGCGATCACATGGGTCACGTCACATGATTCACTCATTCACTCATTCATCATTGTTTGGGAATTAATCAAAGAAAAGGAAGATTGAAGCTTTTTTCTTTAGTTTTGTGTTTGCTTTACCTTTCCGGGGAAATTTTCCTCAGAGTTCTGGATTTTTTTTTACAAGAATCTTCTCTGTTTGTTTAAAATTGCTTTATTGTTGGAAAGAAAATGTTGCGAAAAAATCTCTAAACTGTATTATTTCTCACAGGAGGCATCTCTAGCTCGTGAAGTGATCCAAGAAATGTCTCCAGAAGACACAGAAGATCTATCTCCCCTGCCAAAGGGAAAGCCTAGTAGACGTGGAGGAATTTCTGCTGAGCCAGTAACAGAGGAAGATGCGGCGAGTTATGTGAAAAAGGTTTGAAAAAAATTTGCAATATTCTGGGGGGTTGAGAGCGGAAGCTAATTATGTAGAAAATGGAACAAAAAGTAATTATCTCTGGGGATTGGAAAATCAAAATAAGTCATCTCCTTTGTGCCCTTTTTATCGATCTATTTTCTCCGTATTTTTTTTCTCCAGGTTGTCCCCAAAGACTACAAGACAATGGCCGCTTTGACAAAGGCTATCTCTAAGAATGTTCTGTTTTCGCATTTGGACGAGACAGAGCGTTCTGATGTGTTTGATGCAATGTTCATGCAAACTTTCCTCGCCTCCGAGACGATAATTAAGGAGGGTGATGAGGGCAATTTCTTCTACGTCATTGACATTGGCGAGGTGGAGGTGAGCAAGGAGGGAAAATTCCTTACTACTATTGGGGAAGGGGGCTCGTTTGGAGAGCTCGCTCTAATCTACGGTACACCCCGAGCTGCCACCGTGAAGGCAAAGACAGACATGAAGTTGTGGGTCATTGATCGCGACTCTTACAGGAGGATTCTTATGGGATCGACCATCAGAAAGAGGAAAATTTATCAGGACCTGTTGTCAAAAGTGTCCATTCTTGGTAAGCCTTATTTGTGTCTTGTCATGTCACTGTCAATTTGCCAGAAACGCTTCATTCCAAATCCTTTCCAAAAACGTAACTAATCTCCTCATTTCCTGTTAACAGACAGCTTGGACGAATGGGAGAGGATGACAGTAGCTGATGCATTAGAACCAGTGACCTTCAGCAATGGAGCTCAGGTCGTTAAACAAGGGGATTATGGAGACGAGTTCTTCATCATTGTGGAAGGCACTGCTATAGTAACCCAATCAATTGACAATCAGGAAGTGAAGGTAGCAGAACTCGAAAAGTCGGATTATTTCGGAGAAATCGCTTTACTCCTACATAGACCAAGAGCTGCTACAGTTACGGCTCAGGGTGAACTCAAATGTGTCAAGCTAGACAGGGCGAGGTTCGAACGTGTTTTGGGTCCTTGTGTCGACATTCTCAAGAGGAACATTCAACGATACCACTCGTATGTTAGGCTGTGTCAGGGAATTTCAGAGTAGGCCTAATTTCTAAACAAAATGTTTATCAAAAAAGAGAACGAGGATAAGAAATGAGGAGCACTTCTCTGGAACAGGGCATAAACTATTTTCCTTCGTTTACACCTAATGCATAAACTATAAGTATACAACTACTACACGCTCCAGCGTACATCATAACTATAAAGCGTATAGGTACTAACAAAAAAAATGTTTTCTTTTTATCCAGTTGTTTAGCTGTCTGAAATTCATTATACAATGTGTACGCCTGATATGATACAGCTTAAAGGTCAAACTCAAAGTATAACTTTCGTGTCGTGTCCACGTGAATATGTAATTTTCCGTTTAAAGTTATGCTTCAAACAGTTCCAAAATTTACAAAATTCCATCACATCAATTTATTTTATTTCGGGGAACGGGCGCTATTATTTAGCCTACAAAGCCAAATTTATGTGATTTTTTTGCTTTAATTTTTATTTTTATTCGACTCGCGTCGTTTATTATAATCTTTTCTTTGACGTTACGGCCAATTTGCTAAAAAGAGGTTAAAACTTAGATGGAGAAATTAAGTTGCTCATATTTATTACTTCAAAAAAAAAAGAATAAAATTTTACCCAAGACATTGAACACGTTGATCATTATCAAAGTGGACGGAGGGTGTCGGTTATCAATCCATAGAATTCTTTAATTGTAAATTTGTAACATTAACTAAGAGGTTGAAGCAGAATCCGTAATTTGTAATTTACTTGCTAAATCAATTTACTATGTCAGTTTTAGTTATGGTGGATGTGAATAATTTTAAGTAACTCGATTTAAGCCAGCACCGCCCGCACGATTTTCTGGTACAGAGTACAGAGTAAGCCAAGCAAAGCACATTAATTCCATAAAAGGATTGTTCGAGTCTGTAATTGTATTACTAGTTGACCTGGTCATGCTGGCATGAATTTTGAATTTACCCGGCTGAGTGAAAATTGGATATAAGAGAGTACACGTGTGGTAAGATTCAATTTTTGAATGTACTAGATGGTGATGAGTTTGGCGGGGTCTTTAAATATTTAAAATCTGAATCGCAACAATTCTTAGACACAATGTCTCGTATTAATTGTAGTGCAATATTGTAAACACATTTAAGTATCTTGAGCTATTTTGCTTTACTGCTTTATGTTAGCTAAAGTTCAAGATTTATTTGCAAATTTCGGTACTAATTGTATATTATGCAACATATGTCAACATATTAAAAAGATTTAAATAATTTTTAGGAAATGTGGAAATTAATATTAGAGTATATGATTCTATGTAAAAGTCGATTTAGTAATTAGCAATTAGATTTAATCCGATTAAGGCGGTATGATTATAATTGAAACAATTAATCTGTTAACGGCCTGAAGGGGCGTTGGGTAATTGGGTATGCGAGGAAGTAGGATTTTCTGCTGGTCAGAAATCTCTGAAATCGAATCAGTTTTAACGTTATACATGGTCTTAAAGAGTTAATCAACTTGAATACAAAAAAATCAAGATAAAAATGTAGAGCATTAGTAGTAACAAGAAACACCATCTACTAGGACTACTGAATTAAGATATTTGAGTACCGGATAATTTGTTAAAAAATACGTTTTTTGTGCTTCGCTGCATAGGTTTTTTGCTCTGCACGATAACATTTTTCCGGAACTGTAGAGCATTAGTAGTAACAAGAAACACAATCTACTAGGACTACTGAATTAAGATATTTGAGTACCGGATAATTTGTTAAAAAATACGCTGAATATTTTAAATGAAATGTACTGGAATGTATTGAATTACTTAAGTTCATAGATTCATGATACTTTTTAACGCAAGAAATCTTCGGAGAAAAGAATGCGAGTGAGTTATGAAAGGACATGAACACCCAAAACAAGTCGAATGAAAATTGCATTTTAACAAGCCATGCAGGAAACGGGCGTATCCCTTCGCCCCATTATACGGTTAAGGTCAATGGCTAATGCACCAGATGGTTACGGTTACAATTAATGTTATCTGTAAATGGTAAAAAATATGTGTTTTTTCGTGTTCGTGTCAGGTTATGTCAGGTAAGGTCTTGTCAGGTTTAGAATAGAGTAGTCAACAGGAGCTCTTTCTATTTGTTAAAGTTAAAGTGTGCATCAGTTAAGGTAACAATACAAAGTGTTGATTAAAATATATTAAGTGGTCTAAAAATCAAGTGGAACATACACCGAATTTTTAATTCGCATGGCATGAATAATTTGGCTTTGGTAAATAGAATAGAATAGAATAGAATATCTTATCAACGGATTATGCATTTTCATCTATATATTTATTAATTCGCCCAAACTGACATGAAAATCAGTTTGTTTAATTTTTAGTTTACACCTTGCTGCTTTTCCTTCTTTGATTTTTTATGTCGCTTCTTGTGCTTT
Organism: Lepidocyrtinus dapeste; assembly: GCA_036850885.1. Taxonomy (NCBI): domain Eukaryota; kingdom Metazoa; phylum Arthropoda; class Collembola; order Entomobryomorpha; family Entomobryidae; genus Lepidocyrtinus; species Lepidocyrtinus dapeste. Next base: position 3,273 of record JAANSQ010000865.1, on the reverse strand, counting down.
TTCTTGGTCGTACCTCCTTCTTTCACCTCAGGGGATTTTGAGACTGGAACTAAGATTTCAGGGGTTTCTTTGTTATCACTTGATGCAGTGGTACTAGATAATGAGACACCTGGAGGAGGAGCAGGTGATTGGTTAGATTTAGCTAGATCTCTGATCTGTTCCTTCTCTTCCTTGAAGATTATGGCGCGGTCTTCTTCACTAATCCCGTCGCCGAGGTCTCCTTGCGCGAAATATTCGTTCCCCAATGTTTGTGCCTGTGCAACGGTTGTAGTCTGGAATGAGAGGAAGAATTTCGTTGCTAAAAATTTTTCGGACGACTTACTGTAGTTTGGATACTTACAGGTTGGGAAGCTGCTGGTGCCACATGAGTTGGTATACGAGAAGATGGAGGTACCACAGGTGAAACTGGTAACATTGAATAAATATTATACACTTCGAATACTTTGGTCGGTTTTAAGTGAAATTTACCAATTTGTCGCTTGGGTTTTTTGTCGGGAATGGCGACAGGTGGCTTGCCCTCTCTCGAATCCTTAGATTTTTTGTCTGGAATTGCGACAGGTGGCTTACCCTCTCTCGGATCCTTATATTTTTTGTCAGGAATGGCGACAGGTTGCGAGCCTTCTCTCGCGTCCTTAGATTTTTTGTCAGGAATGGCGACAGGTGGCTTACCCTCTCTTGGATCCTTATA
>JAANSQ010000864.1:0-18530 GCA_036850885.1 Lepidocyrtinus dapeste | reverse complement strand
ATACAAAATGTCATATTTATTTGCCTTATTCTGAAAGTCGCAACAGTGCAAATTTTTTTGACTGAGCTATTGTGTGATTAAATGCTTCACTACTTTCACAATACGAAGTTTACATGCCCTTACCACATTAGGAGTTGATTCAAGTAAAGTCATTAAGTAAGTAAAGGCAATCACTTACCTTTGACCTCATATGTACACGGAGACAGCAAAAATTTCTGATACAATTCCAAATTTGAAATTAAGCGGTCCACCCATTATGAGGTATTTGGACGGACAGAGTAAGATCAATACTTGTCTTCTCATGTTCAGTTACGTAATAAATAAGACCTTGTGGTGATGAGAGAAAATTATGTGGAAAAGAATGTAAAAGAGTATTTTGCTCTCACTCAACACTCCAGTGGAAGCAAATTTTTAACTATTTATGCATAAACCTTTTGCTTCAAAAAATTTTAGCCGAGAAACAAAGATGAGAAGAAAAAACCTGTCAAACCCGTCCTAATTGACTTGCCTATCTGTTATGGTATGATTTTGCTGTGCCAAAGAAATTCATCTACACCTCTTGTGCATGAAATCGTGTAGATATGTATATACATTTATACATCTGCAACAAACCAGTAAGAAAGAAAGGAAACACGAGAAAGTAAAATAGGAAAAATATTGGAAGTTTATAAATGAAATCAGGATAGTTATGGGTATAAGCTGCTTGATCAGATTTCCCATAGTTTTATGCGCATGCGGAGCATTCTTTTTGTGCAGCCAATATTTAATAATAAGACACTTGGGGCACACATTTGGAACAGGAGGATTATTTGGAATTCGAAAAGTCCCTCACACATAAATAAATACCTATTTTTATTGCCGTTTGACTCCCTGACGTCCTTCGCATGTGTTTCTCAACGCACACCTAAATCCATTTAAGCTCATTTGTTTACTTTGAAATTTTAATTTAAACTTGAATTAAGCATTTCATTTTTGCATTTAAGAACAGTAATGCCATAGATAATATGAATTGCAAAAGCTCAAGAGAAAGTCATTAGAGAGTAGAGTATAGTAGACGGACGGATGGCCAAATGTTAATCATACCAAAGCGATTTGAAAACTAATTGTTAGTTACCAGTAGTCCTAAAAATTGCATAATACTGCCAGAATCACCCTGGAAAACAATTATAGAAGTAAACGGTATAATAGAAGTAATTACAGTGGTTTTTAACGTGTTAAATAATAATGATACAGCCGATAAACGCTAAAAGTACGGTATAACTCTCTAACACCGGTAAATTATAATTATCATATAATATCGTGAATAATAACTTTTCAAGTTTTCAATATTTGCTTTGTTATCTTTATAAAGTTTCTGTATGTAAATGAAAATGCTGAAAACAATATACCGATAATAAACGATACAGTTATTAATGCAAAGAATTTTTCAGCAAACTTTTTATAACGTTATAAATGGTAATTCAAGTAATTTATCTTAGCAATAAATAGTAGCGGAAACCAGGATGATGAGGCACGACATGTCAATAGATAGGTTATAATTCCTAGTTTACTTTAGAAGGAGGGCTGGCAGACCGACTGGCAGGTCGTTCACACAATACTTTCCTAATATTCGCTTGACTGTTACTAACTACCAATCCGAAAATATTTGAATGGCTAGTTATTGTGAGGATGAAGTAAACATTTTAAAAATTTACAAGTTTGTTCTTAGCTGAAGAGAGCAAATCATGCAACATGAGTTTTAATTACTATGTGCCATAATCAAAATCCTAAGGCAATGCTTTCTATTATGAGGAGGGGAATCCCATGGTTGGAAAATGCATTTTCGAGGCAAGTTAGTGTTTTAAAAATCTATTTACATTGGATCCATTATTGCATTTTGGTGCTATGCAGCCATAAAAATATTTCGATTCAAATCTAAATAAATTTATACACGTTTTACTAATAAACTGAAAACAAGAGCGTAGAAAACTACGCAATAGTATTTATCTACTTTGAAAATCTGTAAAATTCATGAAAAATCACGGCCAGAATTACTTATCTGTGTATTAATGACAAGAGGAAAATAATTTTCCTTGAAAGCAACCTCTAAAAATTAAAAGTTTTTGATACTTTTCTCGTGTTTTTCTCGTTATCAACTAAATCTACAAAGCTCTCGTAATTTTTGATGTGATATGCATAAAAGTGTTACATGTGCAGACTAGAAGCTAGTAGCTACCAACTGCAATTATCCTAGGATCAACAATGTGCTAATGTACCTACTGCGTAGTTCTCCTTAAAGCTATTTCAATGAAACGTTTTCATTAAAAAAATGTTGTGTGTAAGTGCTCAGCCGTAAAAATAATACTCCATGAAGCTGACAAAGTTTTTCTCCAAAGATAAAGATCTGTTAGTTTTAAGTTAATGTTCTGAAATTTTTAACAAAAATTCTAAAAAAACCAGCTCCTGCTCCATTTTTAATTGCCACTTTTAGAATTGTAAATTAGTGCAAGCACGTACTACCTAATGCATCGGTGCATGTGCCTAAAAACTATTCAAAATATGTTGAGAAAAGGCAGGCTGCAAAACTGGATAAAGAGTGGTAAGTCGCTGTTTGACCTAAGGAAAACTCCCAGCCGCTGATTAATATGTATATCATGCCCCAGTTGAACAAGACTTTATGGTGCAAAAAAACATTTCACAGAAGTTGCAGAATTGTTTAAAAGTTTTTTTTTCAAATCAGACAATCTTAAGTACATGCCCGCATTGGAAATGCTAAAAAGGAAAACTTTAATCCTGATAAATTACGAGCGAATTTCCTTTCTTAGTAGGTAGAAATAAAGTAAAGCAAAAATTTCTGATGTGAGCTCATAACGAATTCTATGAGTCTCAATTCTGCAATAGCCACCGAAAACGATTAAATACAGAATAACTTTGAACCAAAAACTTTTACTTAAGCTGATTGGTTATGAGTTTCTTGGACCAGAGTAATATGTAAGTACTAGTGAATCCCCCAATCTTAATTGGGACCAACACCTATGTCCATTTTGAATCTTTCGTTGTATGAGTCAAAGTTTAGGCAAAAGTCTCATTCAATTCATTGCCTTTTATAACCATCCTACCAAATTTTAGCCCGGTTGATTTGATTATTGACACTATATTATAAATGGATTACTAAAATATAGGGCTGATCATTGATTTTGTGTTTATTTTTGTTCACTTTCTATACTATCGTTTACATCAGAAAGCCTAGGCACTTGTTGTTTTCTAGTTTTATTAAGAAAAGCAAGCCCCAGTTCTAATAGTTTACTCAAACAATTGCAGAAAGAACAACGACGCAGTTGACTTAAAGTACGTGCTGGAAGCAGTTATTGGTCACCTGAATTTTTTCATATTCATGCATAGAAACATACTCAGAAGCTTATTGGAAGGATGTTAATACGAGTACAATTATATGGCCCCCAAATCTCATCCTACCCCAATTTCCTTGATTATAAAGCTTCATACCTCCAGAATTACGTCTTACTAAAGCGATTTTATAAAGCAAACCCACTATTCTTTAGTTTGGTCAAATGTCCATTTCCTTTTTCGTATTTAACATTTAACCCGAAGCATGATGCCTTGGTAGTGAGTTGTAAACAGGTATTTGAATGTGGGAGGGAGGTTTCGGGATCCAAAAATAGAAATGAGCTAAATAAATCGGGGTTTATGCTTGTGCGAATATTTTACACTGGTAGAAGAAAACACAGCGCGAAACGATAGAGTTTACATGCAGCACCTAATATTTCGTCATGCTGGGTAACTTTCCAATTTCCACAATAAGCTATAAGTCCATGGCAACATGATTTGCAAAATGTAATGAATTTCCTAGCTATAAATTGGATTTCCGATAGTTTTAATTTATATGCGCTAGCTCATTTGATTTTATTGTAGGCAAAAAATGAGTTTGAAACAGGACCAGCTTAAAATTGTAAATTGGCATTATTACAGAATACATTCGTTCGTTTGAAAGACACCAGGAAAAAATTTGTTGAAGCTCATTGCAAAAGTACATTTAATGTGTTAGTTAACGCTACAAGTATTTTTTAAAAGAAACAAGAGTGGCGGCCGACTGGACTTTATCAGCTTATTTTTTGGGTGGATATGGACAAGAGGTATAGCAAACTTCTCACGTAACATTGGTGCCTGACTAAGAATATGATTATTAGTCTAGCATATAACAAAAAGAAAAGGTTACATTTTACTGAGCGAACTCATCAAAAGCTTAAGCGGGCCAGTTTTCCGCGATAAAATGTTGAGAGGGAGAACAATGCATGTGCATACATAGTGAAAAATGAGGACGTAAAGTGAGTACGCAAAATGAATTCATAATCAGCTAGGGGGTGATGGTGGTTTCGTTGTGGTGTACGCTGCAAAGTGATGGAAGACGGAGAATTACGTTTTTTTGTAACGAATATGTAGTCACAAACAAAGTAAAACTTTATTCTTGTAAGTTTCCGATGAATTTAGTGCCTAACCCCATGTTTCAAAACGAGAGAAAGGAGAAAGAACTATTACGTTCGATCAAAACCAAGGTAAATTCTTTCCTAAATGAATAGTATATAAATATAAAACGGACAAGCTTCATCATTCGGAAGGCTGAAAGGTTTTTATAAAATTAGACAAGAAAGCCAAGCCTTACGTTGTTTTAGATCTTTGCATGGAATTTCGTAATTTCTTGGCCGGATATACTGGGGCGTTGACAGGCGCAAAAAATGTCAGCTTAAAATGGGCAAAGCTGTTTCAACTACCCGAGGAATAAATTGTGCGAGTGTATTAGGAATTAAAATAAATTATGCTGGGGAATAAAGGAGACCTATTTCGACAGGAGAAAAATAATGTCCGCTGCTGTGTACATCCGGTCAACCATTTTTAGAGTGCTTATAATCAGCTTAGTTAGATGTACGTAACCAGGGATTATTATGCTAAAATTCCAATTATGTATGCATGAGAATAGCCTACGTATGTATTTCCGTCCGACATGTTCCGTGTTTCAAAAAATATTTTCAGGTTTCTTATCGTCAAAATACATTAGGAATGGGTTATTTGGTTTTTAACGTAGTTAAATATACTTAGCACGTGCATCGATTGATTTCATGCCAATGGAAGTTATCACCTGGTTTGTTTTTTCATTTAAAAACACTAGGCTTTACTGGAGGCTCGTTGTTATCTTGCTTTACAAGTTCAATTTAAAATAGAAAAGTAGGCAGTCTTGAACGAGTTATACAGCTTAAGTAGTTCTTGAATAAATTAAGATAATGCAAGCTTTATTTTGTCACCGACGAGTGCTTACGTAATTGCAGTTCTTTTTTGTTGTCAAGTACATAATAGCTAGAGAAAAATGAGCTAAAAATGTAGGCTTGTATTTTTTAGTTGCATTGCGGACTGATTTCGCGTGAAATTCCAACATGATGTTAGTATAGCCTCTCCGATAGAATATCACTTTTGAAACGTACCGAAATGAAATCTTGTGTCATTCTTCGCAATGTGAGAACATATATACATAGTTAACATTTTTCTGCAAAGGCAATTAGGCTAATAACTTAAGTAGATGCAAATATGAACCTCGAATAACATGTTAAATATTTAAAATTGCATCATCATGGCACTTCAGCTGAAGCCGGCAGAAGATGCCCAGCTGCTGCTGCTACTTTGGCTCAAAAATTTATTACCTCGAGCAAGAGCAAATGACACGTTGAGCAAAATAAGGACCTGAAAAGTAGACTTAATTAACTTGAAAAAAATCAAGAAATATGCTATAAATTCGCGAAATTTGAGAATGACTTTTCTGGCAGAAGAAATTATCAGAGGCAGCTAGCGTATTTTTCATGTTGGAAAAAATGTATGTATAAAAGTATCTGTTCATAGGTAATTCAAATGTACATATGTATGAGCAGGAAGGTAATCTTTTGGCTCATCGTCTAGTTTACTCCAAGAGGTTTTGATGAATGATGATGCGATAAGATCAGCTCAAAATTAGCCATAGAAGAGAAACAGGGTATACAAATGGTCAGTAATGTTAATCAATTAAAGTGCGTTGTTGTTTAATCTAACTTGAATATTTTTATGTTTCTTAATTTTTTACGTGATTCGTAAAAAAAGTGCTAGTAAGAATTATTTCAGTTTACAAAAAAGGGTAAAAAAGATACTCATGAACAGACGATAATTTAAAGGGTACATGAACCACGAAGAAATGGAAATTCCATATGAAGCATATGAAGCACATCACATTAACTTGAAAAGAAAATTCCATACAAGTAGCAGTTGCAAGTTAATTATGTTTTAGACGGGAATTGGGAAAAAGGAGGCGAAAAATTATTTATGACACCAGCTTTTCTTGTCGGCACTAATCTCATAGGCCTCGTGAGTTATAAACAACATATCACTAATAATAAGAATGTAAAAATGTATTTTTATTTTCGCTTTAAAATTTTAACCTTTTTTTACTTTGCAAATACGCAGATGCCGTTTTATTGATTAAATGTGTATATGTTATGAACGTATAACATTTTTCAGCTCATTATATCATTCAATTTTATTCCTTCTGGGGGTGCTTTAATGTCAGCTTTGTAGAGAAAACTCTTTGGTCACTTTTTCAGCTATCATTTTTGCAATTGCCAGACTGCTCGTTGCTCCAGGCGAAGGAGCATTACGAACGTGCAAAATTCTTTCCTTGAGCTCACCCGATCCGGAATCAAAAATAAAATCATCAACTAAATTCCCATCTTGGTCCATTGCCTGGGCTCGTACTCCAGCTGGCCCCCTGAAACAATAAAAGAGTGGAATTGATGTAGGAAGGTGATAACATTAAGAATCAACAAAATAATTACTGTGTTCTCTCATCAACACATTTAGCAGGCCCCCACTGAAAAAATAACCTTTGTTTCAAATGCAATTACAACAGTAATGTTTGGCAGTAGCAAAGTAAATTCTATAGACCAGATGCGAAGTTCCATTTAAATTAATCAACATCTGACATCAGAGTAAGAATTTGGATTTGAATGTAATGTGGTTGTTATGCAAAATGTTTGTACGACCAACATTTCCAATTTGAACCGCGAACAATTAACGTCGAAACCAGAAGACTTGAATCTAATGTAATAAAATTATTCTAGGTCACATGTCACCTGAAAATGCTCTGGTTAACACAAAGTGACGATTTTGCTAATCACCACTCAATTTGCCAAGACAATTTATTTTAATTTTCGTCAGCCCCACTTCCATTTGATTTGATACTTATTGAATTACATCGGTAAAGTAAAAGTTGATGCATACTCCATTTGCTAAAAGGTCTGAACTTTTAATGTAATAAAATCTCGACTACAACAAGATATTGCCGATAAGTGCAAATATTTTCGCTTAATATAATAGGCGAGCTACTGTTTTCGTTAAGTAAATCCTTTATTGCCTTTACATCATGTGCTTTCCCTCTCTAAATGTGATTAGTAATTACGAAAAAGGCACACTATTTTCTAAGGTATTCAGTTTAGTAGTAATTATTTGTTTGACTCAACTAGCCAAAAACAATGGATAAATGTCACAGCCAAATGCATAAATACTTGAAAGACGGCGACGGTAAAATGCTCACCAAAACAGGTCAAAAAGGTTCTTTAGAAAACAACTCTAGCATCAGTCATGTACATCACCTCATAATTTCAAAACGTCAACAGTATCATTTCACAACTGCGTGACAGGATTCCAGCAGGCGTTCCACTGAAATGTCTATCTTTTGCTCTTCAGTGCATTGTAAATAAATAATTGATCTGCCATTAAGGAAACTGTTATTGTCCTTTTAGAATCAGCTTTTCCATAAAAAAGGTAAAACTTATCTTCATCCATAATACATTTGTTTGTAACATGACATGACAAGAAGCACACAGAACACCAACACGTAGGTGGCTTACTATATCATTGCCACTCTATCATTATTATTTTATTTTGTATACAACTGTTACGAATTTGTCATCCAATACTATTTACATTTTCTTTCTTTTTTTTCTGCCTGTACGCGGCTTTACCTCCTTTTGGGGATTTTATTTCATGAAAAAATACGAAGACTCTGTGACGCTTGTTTTTTATTCTGTTCGTCTTGTATCCAATTACATAAAATTTTTCAAGCCTTCCGAATCTTTTCGAGAAACTTGATTGTGTAAAGAAGAGAGAGGGAAAGAGATGCTGACAAATTCAAATGTAAAATGCTTTGCTCGATCTGTCCCGATTTTATACTCATTTTTATAGATATGTATGCGTTGTATTTCGGTTGTGTCTAGCTTTCATCCGCCTGATCTTAGGCAAGATGAGGACGGTGATGTGGATGATTGCTAAGCAAGCAAGAGATAAAGGAGGCTTATATCGGCTTCTGCTGCTTCGAATGCCACACAGCGACGTTTTATTTTATTTGTGAGTATTGAGTTACCTTTGAATGTCAGCGGCGGTGATGTGTGGAATAAATTTTCTCAACTCTTTCAGCTGCAAACGTATGAACAGCGATCGTATCATTTCACCGGCACCAAATCCAGCAAATTTTATAGCAAGTTTTTGAAAGCCCCTGTATCTGATTGAGTCAATAAAATCCTTCATATCGAAATCCGTCCAAGTGTAACCCTCTCGTTTAAACGCAAGTATTGCATTTGGTCCTAGCCATACGCTCCCATCCATTCTAGGTGTGAAATGAACTCCTAGAAAAGGAAATCTTGGATCCGGTACCTAAAACCCATAGAAATCGATGCATTGGTAAAACACAAATGACAAAACAGAGGAAGGTATTTTAAATCAGTGAGTAATACTACATCGTAATATCACACAAGACAATATAAATAAGAAAAAAAAGAAATATCTCATGACTTGTCTTGATCTGCATGTTTAAGCAATGGAGGATTTGGCAGGCTGAACACTGTATTTGAATATGCCGTGAACATGTGTCATTCGTATTTGCTTTTTATGGCTAAAACGAGATGGATCGCTCATGACTTGGGAACGACAAACACGCATCACAGAAATTACAAACGATTAACAATAAGTACGTTTTCGTAAGTCTGTAGTCTACTGCGAGAAAATAAGAAAATACAAAAGAAGAGAATAAAATTACCATAAAATACAAGTACTATATTTTATTTAGTCAAAGCTCATTTTCGGTTAACGTTTAATTTATCCTTGGTAATTTTGTCTCTAAATGTAAGGATGCTTATTATTTAGCCAGAAAATTCAGGAAAAACAATGTGATTTCGTTCAATAGAATTAAAACGTTAAAGAGACTAAATACATTTAAAAAATCTAATCATTTATTCTAAGGTGTTCAAAAGAAGAGAATAAAATTACCATAAAATACAAGTACTATATTTTATTTAGTCAAAAGCTCATTTTCGGTTAACGTTCAACTTATCCTTGGTAATTTCGTCTCTAAATGTAAGGATGTTTATTCTTTAGCTAGAAACTTCAGGAAAAACAATGTGATTTCGTTCAATAGAATCAAAACGTTAAAGAGACTAAATACATTTAAAAAATCTAATCATTTATTCTAAGGTGTGAACTGTATACTTTGGTTTAAACTGCCCAACACTCCCACTAAATTTGATAGTGGTTGTATGTTATATGGACAACATCTTGCCGCAAGGGGAACCTGATGAAACAATGTAAAACTCTTAAGATCCCGGATGATTTACTTTTTTACTATTAAATTACGAGTCATTTTATAAGGCTCCAACTGTTTCGGTTGCCAACTTGTTTTCCCAAAAATGCAAACGGAAGGTGACAAAAGTTCATGTAAGCTATACACCTTCAATTGCATTATTGTCTTGTATGCATCGCTATTATGGACATATACGTATATTCGAAACCCTAATTATGGAAATACAAGTGCCAATTTCATATTGAAAATACCTAATGACATACAAAGTTAATGCTACTGTACTTAACCAAAGCCTAATGTCATGAATATGTAATAGCTCATTAGCAAATACTTGTACTGGTAGAATNCTACTGTACTTAACCAAAGCCTAATGTCATGAATATGTAATAGCTCATTAGCAAATACTTGTACTGGTAGAATCGTTGTAATTTTCCCTTCTTCAACATTTAACTGCATCTTATGTATCTCCAAATGAATTCTAATTTATATCGAACCTCATCTTGTAACGTATTCTCCCAAATATGCATTATTCTTTACCGTGATTAAGAAATGTAGGATTTTGTTCTCTTTCTCTTAGTCATTGTAAAACTGAGCAAATGCGAATTTGAAAAAGGTAATCTTCACCAAGATTTTGTGTGGATTTTAGAATAACATGGTTTATTATCTCTACGAAGGAATGAATAAACAAGATAAAGTAACAACTAGGGAATTTTATAAAAGGCTGCGCACCTTTCTCGTGCGAGGAGTAATTCCTAATCCCTTGTTTAAATCTCTGCCTTTGCCATTATCCTTGGGAAAAAATTACATTCAAATGCAAACGAGTAGGTGTGAAGTGTGAGTGAGAAGGATGGCAGAACAAGAGTCCATCAGGAGAGACGGCATGCATGCTAAGAATCCCAAAAGTTCTAACAATACGTACATTTATTACTTATCCTGCTGCTGTCAGTATAACTTAAGACGTCATTAAGGTCTATTTCTTAAGATTTGAAGAGACCTGTGAGGACAGGTCTAGTCTAGTGTGGCTGATATATGCTAATGCTGGATCTTAGGGTTTTTAGCTTCTTTTAAAGAACTAAACAGACCTGATTTAAGAGCCCAATGAATAAAAACAATGAATAAATACGAGAAAGGAAGAAAAACGATTGCGTTGTTTTAGCGTTTCATTCATTGTGTCTGAAAGAGAAAATGAGAAAAGTCGCAAATGAAGTATTCCTACTAGACAATGTTGTGTAACTAAAAAACTACCTACTTTGGCAATCTCCAATTTTCGTTTTGACCCTTTAACGAAGATTTGGCAGGGGATTATCATACATCGGGAAAATTGCGAGAAACAGTATAGTTTTTATTGCTGAGTTGGGCATACAGCGGGAAGGTAACAAAACAGAAAAGATAAAGAAAATGGGACAAAAGAAAGAAATGAAAAGATTGTAAATATTTACCGGATATATATTTCCTCGGATAAGATGACACTTCTCGGGACGAAGAAGGAGATACTCGCCACGGAAGGGAATAATTCTTGGATCTCGACTGCCACCAGACATCTCGGCAAGCCTATCCGAATGTAATCCTCCACATGTTAGGACCCATTTGGAACGAATGTGCTATAAAGAAAGAAAACAACCAAGACTGTCTAGGATACAAAATAAATGAAAATCCTAATTATGTACAAGTACATATTTATGCAACTGTGTAGACAAATTCAGACAAATGAAGATACATAATTTTGCAAAATATATTACAAGGCAGGAAATTGGATGAGAATCAGTTTCACTGATCTGAAATAAATCAATAATATAAGGCTTTTCAATTCTTTTCATTGGCATTCTTTGCAAATAAATTATGAACAGTTTTTGTAAAAACCTGGAATTTATAAAAAGTTGGCTATTTTGCGAATGTAACATTTTAATTTCCCTGAATATAAAGTTTATTTCTGATTCCACAAGCTACTTATGCATGTTCCTTATCAAACTGTATCCTAAGCTGAAAAATGCTCTTTACAAAAAAATATATTGTTATACTATCCAAAGGAGAAAAACATTGTTTGTATTTGATCGACCCACGCTTTCTTTATTATAGCTTGTCTGTCAGATCGGATCACATTACCATAGAGTACACATTAGGGAAAATAGTTTGACTTTTCTATATGAAATAAATTGTAAAGCTCGCTTACACCACTTTTTGTCGTTTCGTTGTTAGTTTGTACGCGCCCATCTAACTTTATTTTCCTACTCGTGTCTAAAGAAAATACCACGTAGAAAAAGCCTAAACTTTCAAATTCATTCTCGTCTTAAAAAAAAGAATAGAAACTACAGCTGCCCCAACACGGTAGTTGTGCATGAATAAGAATGACAAAGCTCCATCGGGGAAAATAGCGCAAGGTGGTCGTTCCACTATTGAATTTAGTAACGATGAAATACAACGTGCCTTTACATACAAGTGGAAAGATACGAAGTACTCTGTCTTAACGGATTTTCTTGGTCGCTTCAAGAAAGCATTTTATATAAAGAAACAAAGAACACGGAAGCCTAGCAGTGGGATCGGAAGCATTTCCACACAACTTTCCATCTTCGGTGGTACTTTTCTTTTACTTTGTCTCTGTATTTTCTCTTTTGCTAGACTCTCTCTCGATTTTTATTCCCATACATAAAAGTAGAAAAGATAGAGCGGATTACTTATCCTATTTGATGATTTTGAATATTTCAGTCTAGTATAATATGCAACTCATCTCTTCAAAAAAAGTACACACACAAAAGGAAGACATTGTTTTTTCTTTCATCCTTTTGAAAAAAATAGGAACACACTAAAAGTTAGCGTATTTCTGACTTGAACCAAGTACACATATAAAAGTGGAATAGTATGCATACACCAAACAAACTAAAATAAACAAAAACCATGCACGAATTCATTCATCCTTTTGTAAGTCGTGTTTTTTAGCAAACAGGTCAAAACGAGAAGATGAGATTACAAACTTCTGGATAAAAGGCTTCTTATGGCTGCTGCAGTGCGTCTGCAGCATACCATGCATATATATTTTGAACAGAAAGATTTGATAACTCTGAAACAAAATTGTACGACAGGAATACCGCATATCGAGTACAAAAGTAGGGATAATATTCATGGCATTGTTTTTTATTTCATATACGTTATTTGCCTTTGAATAAACTAAAAAAACTACCCTACCACATCCGCTCCAGAGAATCAATAGAAAATTAACTACATAGAAAGAAACAGAGAGAAACTAAAATGAAGAGAAAAAAAAACTACCATGGCTATACGATCCTATCTTTTGTCTATTTAAATAGAAGAGGATTCATTATTTTATTTCTTATGCAACTCCACCATAGAAAAAAAATCAATGCCCAATGGAAATATATCCTGCGACAGTGATATGCCTACGGTAATTTTGTTTTCTATTCGTGAGTCCCTTTCGTTCGCCACGAAACTGGGGAATACCAGCACAATGCACTCATTTAGTGTAGCAGTGTAAGCTGTGTAGGTAAAGAGGGAAGGAGCCAGTTAATTATTGGCAATCAAAATGCATGCTAATGAAAACGTAGTCGCCACCACCAATTAACTGTAACCAGAAGTTGAAAAGGTGACATAAGCGCAACTACTAGATAAACGTATTTTCTTGTCAACATAAATACAGCGTAGTTTTGTTTAGTCTCCAGCAATATTAATTGTACTCTGAAAAACGTTGCGCTTTATTGCATCAGAAAAGTGGAGTGTATTGTACGTAAGCTGTACCTTATCTGTGCAGGTTTTTGCTTCTTGCACATTTTCCAACAGTCATTTCATATAATGGCCAATTTGATTCTAGAGATTATGCTCGATATTTTGTCATTAAAGTCACAAGAAATTATCCCCACAGGAAAGATTGAACCAAGTATAGGAATGCTAGAGTAATCTCTTTACAGTTTATTCTACATGTTTATTAGGACGTTTACTCGGAACGTGAATATGGTAGGAAATCTACCCATATGCTCAAAATATTCATTACAGTTTACGTCTTTACTTTTTCCCATTTTTATTTGGTCACTTGCCATACAACAACAACGAGACCGTGGCAGCATTCATGCGTGATAAAAAAATTTTTTGGAGGGGAAAACACATTTACATACATCCATCCTTTCGCGTATTATTTTTTGCCTTTTTATAGGCACTCAGGACATTTTTAAGAATGTTTTATCAACAGCAAGAAAATGAATGTCTAAGTGAATATCACTGTGCATAAGTAATGTGATGGTCGCGGTATGACGGCAAAGCCATTTTCTTTTGTTGCACTTCCTAATACGAATGAGGCGAAAGATGCATAGTGAGCGCATATAAATGACAGCATTATAGTCACTGTAAACTCAACATTTTATAGCTATATTAACGTTTTTAAAACAAAGCACATCAATAAACACCAAAATATTACAAATGCAAAATGCTCGTTTTCCTTTACTTGGCTCCTAGAACCTGTCTTTTTACTTTGCAATATTTTTTTTTCTCTGAATAAATGTGTGCAATACATAAGTACTTACCTTGCCACCGTCGCCCCGTACTACGACAGGATAATTCTCGTTTTCCCCCGACTTGTGAAATTCCTTTACGTGAAAGTTGAGATGAATTTTGCCACCCAGTTTCCTAAAATTTTCACCGTAAGATTTTGTAACTAGACCCCAGTCCACGATGCCAGTCTCTGGTGACCACAATGCCATTAACCCCTAAAGTTTAGGGATGGTATTAATTCAATTTTGATTCTGAAGCATCATTTTATAAAATTACCTTCTTGGAGGAAACTCTTACCTCGCAATTTGGCTCATACTGTTTTATCTTGTCTTTATTGATAAGCTCTAGGTTAGGAACTTTGTTTTTCTGGCCCCTTTCGTAGAGTGCGTGAAGTCTAGGGATTTGGTCTTCCGACACTAAAATTTTAATATCAATTTATCTACCTAATTAATGCTCATTAGCGAACGCATAATATTTATGCAAAATTATACCAACACTTACCAGCTACGATCAACTTTCCACACTTTTTGTATGGGATATTGTTCTCCTCTAGATATTTGTAGCTTAAATGGAGTCCATCTACACATAACTTGGCTTTTAAAGAGCCCGGCTGGTAACTATAATTAAATGTAAGGAATCGAGATTTCCATAAAGAGTTATAAAATTGTATGCTACAGAATAGGTATTATGCACGTACTAAATTCCAGCATGAATTACACCGCTGTTATGTCCGCTTTGATGGAAACCTTAAAATTCAAAAGAGTAAAATATCGTAAGAAAAAATGTTAAGACTAAAATAATCATTTATCATTACATCTAGTTATGGCTCTTGCATCAACGGTCCAATATCTCAAAGTACACAGGGATCATGGCATGTGGGTGGTTCTGGTTTATATACAATGTAGAATATTTAAAATGGTTGGTTTGGGCTCATAAAGTTTAAAATTTTAAGCTTGCTCGTAAATTCACCAACTCATTTCCACCTCGCCCCATATTTCATGTAATGTTTACTGTTCTTCTAAAACTTTGTGTTTCTCCCTTGTGAAATTGTTTAGAATAAAAACGTGTATTCTATCGATAAAATTCGACAAAAAACACAAACCTCCGTTTGGTTCTTAATCTTTAAGAAAATTTAAAGAAATCGACTGCCACAAATATAGGATAAGATCACTTTTTGGTGATTTTTCGATAAGCAAAATTGAATCAAACCACGCATATTCGTTTTGTGATTTGTTCTTGAAGTAATAATCTTGATGCCACTGATATAACTCTCCCTGAATTTCTTATCAAGTTACGATTTTGGCAAAGCTATTAAGTCTCTGTTGACGATCATCGCGTTATTGTCCAGGTTCTTCAATCATTTCTTATCATGTAATACAGATTGTGCATACGCAACCAAACTACTCAGCTCCATTCCGTGCATACCTTGAAAACTTAGGAACACTTTGTTTTCTTCAAGAAAGAACGAACAGTAGTAGTTATAGTAGTTGTGGTAGTGATCATTTGATCACAAATTAGATATGTGCATATACATAGGTTCATATATTAGTGCACCTTTTTGGTAATCACGTACGAGCACGGGGCGTGCTCCAAAATATGCATGCATCATGCAACCTTGCAATTCAAAACCAGTCAAGCTGGAGGACAAATGGTGCGATAATCAATAACCGTCAAGTAAATTATTGGTTAAAGTATTTTACTACACATAATTTACTTGTGTTGTGTATTTAGGCGATTAGGGAAATGATATTTTTCCAGAAACATATAATACTAGGTTTATGTCCAACACAACAACGAATGCAATGTACAGTCGCAGCTGTAGCAATCACACCCATTGTATTATAATTATCATTTTAGTTCGCGGTACATACTTAAAAAATATTGTATTCGAATATTTTAGAACACAATAAACTGAAGCAGTAAATAACGTGCCTTTGAGGGTAATCGTCGTTTCAAACTTGCTTTGTACTTAGAGTATCATTAAAAGGTTTTCTGCACTTTTTATACAAGCTATTTGTTGAATGACCCTACTACTGTCCGTATTCGCATTGTGGTTGCGTATGCATTATTTAAAAACAAAAGGTTAAATATTTTAAAAGTAGCTTCTTCTAAACTTTCTTAACGGGCAAATTTGAGAGCCAAGGAAGTTTTAATTGAAGGGCTATGCTCGCATGGAAGCGTGGAATATTGCATGAAAAAATAACAAGTGTTCCTATCAAAGAATGTCCAAAGATAGAAAGTCGTAAATACTCGGTGAAATAAATTAGTAATTTTGCATATATGGTAAGGGGAGTTAGTAAATCCAATTTCATAATTTAGCTTGATAGATTCTCTAAGATAAAATGTTTAAAACACTCCATGGTTATTTATTTGCGCACACGTATCAGTTTTATATAAATTAGTAATAAATGGTAGTTATCAAATTTTAAATGACTATGCGAATGAGCTGAGTTATTGTTGTGATGGAAATCAATCTTTTTTTTATGCTGACTACGATACTCAATTGCATTACCTTAAATGGAAATTCAATCAATATTTTAATTTTCCAAGAATGTTTCCTCCAGTGTGAATTAGAATTGGCAGTTTACATCATGTTGCATAATACCTTACAGTCTACAAAGCATCTTCAACTTTAGAACTCTCTTATTTTCTATTATTTTTTTGCCTAATATGATAGAATCTGTATGAAGGAATGTTGAGCTTTAATCCTTTAGGTAAGTAACTGGCAAAAATAAAAATTCCTAATAAAACATGCAAATGCATAACCATGAACACTACAAGAACTATAAAATTATCAGACAAATTATTGCCAGATCATTTTACAAGATTTTTATTTAAAAAACGCATGCTACCTACGGATCCGGTTTATAAACCACCCTCAAAATTTGCAATTAGAGTTATATTTGCAACAGAGAAGGTTAAGTATGCAACATGTTTATGTTGGGAATGATACCATAGGATTGACTACGTTCGTATTACTAAATCATGACAGAAACAAGAGCTTCTGCGATCTCAACTCGTAAAACCATTTCTGGTTATAATGGGCAAGATGCATTAAAACTAGAAGAATAATTAATATCAAGTTGATCAAGTTAAGCCTATTTTCATTTAGATTGATACACAAAATCATAAAGTTAATGTTTTGGGTTGGGTTATGGGAATCAGTGTTTTATGTATTACTGTCACAAATAAAATAAACTAAAACCAGTATAAGATGTACATGATGTTAGAAAAAATCGATTTATTTTTGGGCAAAAGTCACTGTCGTAAATATTTAGAACAAAGTATTCGTTACAACTTCTTTATTTCAAACTAATTTAATTTGTTCTTCTAAATAATCCGTGACATTAACTACGTTAAATCTCAAGCTGTCGCGTAGGGTCTCTGCATTTTTTTATTATCTTAGAAAATAGCTTGTAGAACAGAAGCAGAATTGATTCAGTTTACTGGACGTTCAGCTCGGTTACACTTGACTTCCTTATACTGTTTAGAGTAAATGCAACTTCCGGCAGTTTTCAGAAATTTATGGCTGAACAATAGATAGAAACCTTATTAAATAAGCTATTGTTAAAATCATAGTAATAATAAATAGTGAAAACTATAACCATCCAACGATCCAACTACCAACGATATAACTCCCACCTTGAAATTACATTTCATGGATTTGCTGCTAGTTCGATTTCCTTACGCTTTTAAATTAGAAAAACTGTCATGCATCAAACCCGAGTCAATACTATTATCAGATTCAATTTCGGCTCAACTATTTTTTCTTATACTTTCTTTGATGGAATACATGCAGCTTGGGTCTTCATGGGTTAAATAATTCAATTAACAGCACGAACCAACAGAGACAGAAAATACTTAATATTTTGCATGTGGGTTATGAACTGTTAAGCCCCTTTGCATCGCCTAAGACGGTAAGGGACAACATGCAATCTTATTTGATGAAGATGTGATCAATGTGAATCAACAAAATACGATTGTAATTGATATTCATGGAATATATTATAGAGTCATGATGTTTCAATTACAATTCGACCTTTAATATAAGCATGCATTCTATTCAATTGTAATCAACTAGTGAATTGAATCTAAATTTATTCAGGATAAAAACAATAAACTACATGTCTTTCTCAGGACTTTTACAATGACAAAATCACTTTTTTTTGCAAATACTATTATTCAGTGCTATGTTAGCAGCATAATAACTGATGTGTTCGCCAAAGTGGTTCATCTCAGAAAAATCGTGAATGAGGATTAGGTTTCGGTAATGAAGGAAACATATAAGAATGTCTAGGCTCTGCTATTAACTGAGGAAAGAAAGCTTGATGATATGGAATGATGTGGTTCTATTTAGAAGTGAGGATATTTTACAGTATTTTAAAGGACAATG
>JAANSQ010000863.1:0-18541 GCA_036850885.1 Lepidocyrtinus dapeste | reverse complement strand
ACAATAAATTGTACCTACATTGTTTTCCACTTCCCGTCAAGTGCTTTTAGCGTGAAAATAATATATTTGAACTAGAATGCACGACATGAACGAAAATGCTACAAAATAGTTTAATATTCGTATTATCTCCTCGTGTCTAAGGAGGTTTTTGGGGTAACCTGTGCCATTATTTTACGGGAGTATGTTAACAGCACATTTGACAAAATCTTGAAGCCATGATGTCTTCAAGACTAATAGCTACACACATACAGTGTAATAGTTTGTCGTGTTGTTGAAACTGATTGATGACTTGACAAAAGTAGACAGGTATGCTTCTGTACGAGAAAAAAATGCAACGGTCACTTGGAATATCGCATGACAAACATTTTCTTGATTAATGACTTTTTAAGATGAAGACACATACTTATTCCTTTCCTCTAGCGTATTCCATTTAGCATGTAGGCATCTCTTAAAGTTAATTATCACGCTACCTAACATACTCTCATACAATCTTTGAGTGAAGATGAAAAAGGAACAAGAGTGTTTGTACTTTGTAAGGACATCAGGGAGCAATCAACTCGTTCACTTAGAAGTATTATATAAGGTTGAGGAGAGAGATTGAAAACAATTGGCAAAACGAGGTGCATGTACCGTTTAATAAGCTTAAAAATGTAAACGCTCTTTGTGATAACAGCAGTATCACTTGATAATCAAAATACATTTGAACAAACAGGCTTTGAAAAATACACTTTTATTGCGTTCGTCTTCTGCATCCAAATCTTCATTAAAACTTAGACTAGAAGTAGAACTGGCTTATTGTTGTGAAGTGTCTTGTGCTACACAAGAGTCTGCATTTGCATCTTCAAAAATAAAAATGGAACTTGTTGTAATAACCATAAACATACTAAAGATTGGCTTAATGCTACTGCCTTTCTTAGTGACCAAATATTTTTCTTTCACTCTTTGAATCTTGTGACAAGTCTCAAACGTGACATTCAGATTAAAAGCAAAGTTTACCATGGCACAGGCAACCAGTACTTGGCCCAAAGATGAATTTACGAATTTAAAGAATTAATTTAGTACTTTATCTGACGCTGCTGGTAATGTTTTTCTCGTTCTTTCGAGCGACATCATCATAATTAATGCTAATTAATGTACGTTTTTCTCTTGTTCTTTTATGCAGGAACTTGACAAAAGGAGGAACGATTGTCGTCAGTCCAGCTTACACAATCGCCAAGAAGAAGTTGTACCGGTCCCATTAGTCCTTTTTTAAAGATGCATATGGGGGTAAAGAATAATGCACAGTTTCGTGGTTTATCAATGCTACACAACAAAGTAATTTTTTATTCTCCTCGTCGCCATCATCGTAAACAATAGATCGCATCGTGAACGCCGTTCGTCCCTCGCCTCGCCATCGTCATATTTTCATTACAATGAACTGAACAACGCTGAAAGGTAAATTGATTGAAAGTTGTATTATTGAATGGATCCGATCACTAAGCCTCATCCTGAAATGCTAATGGGAGAGAGCGATCGAGTGAAGCAGAGGGAGGTGAAATCATAACGAGTTTTGGTATGGGTACATTTCAAATGAAAATGTAAAAAAAGATTTCTTTTAGTTAATGCATATTATATTAGGTGTATATATACACAAAACACAACAAAGATATATAATCAGAGCCGGTGGCAATTACTTTGCAATGATTCACTTAAAAATTAATATTGGAATAATTATTACCTGCTGTAATGGACACATCCAAAATCATAATTCTGATGTAAAGTCTATACAATTTTTACTTTTACGAAAATATTCTTTAGACTGTAGGCAATTATTTCATTAAATAATTACATAAGTTACAAGCATGCTTTACAAACAAAAACCTTGAACAAACTGTAGCATGCAGTTGGAGGGTCGTCAAGAAACAAATTGAAAGAGGTGTATAAGCCAATTTTTATTTGTGAAAAAAAATAACAGAAACTACCAAAAAAATCATCTAGTGTATTGTAATATACTATAAAATGTTAAGGAATTAAATGTTTAATCTACTTACTGAAATTTAGCATAGTAGGTGGAATGATAGCTATTTCCATTTTGACTACGAATCTAAAAATAATTTTTAAGAGAGGAAGAATGAGAAATGATGTCCACATGTCTTTCAAATCGGATAAATAAGTTTTTAAATTGAGAAGGATAGACGTTCTGTGAATATTACAAATGGAACATGTTAAATTTGGTAATCATGCATGAAAAACATCCTGGCCTATCATCAATATCTCACCATATAGGTAAAGTACATGAAAGGTTATTAATGGTTTAGAAAAAAGAATTCTCGACTGAAAAAAAAAATTTTTATTTGTATGCCCGTCCCTTTTGTATGATGTTTTTTATGATTGATATTTTTTGTTAGTCCAAGAGCCAGTTCAACTTTTCATAGAATACCTTTTCACTACATGAATGCGTGTGAATATATGATGACGAGAGAACCATGGCCGTTTTTTTGATCAAGACAAAGTGGGTGGAATAGAAATCCAGTCATAAATTGGATTTATATTTGTACGTGCCTGGTTCTCTCCAGTGTATCATAGAATGACTTATAAAAATGGTGGAATAATTGAGTTAGTGGATGCTTAAGGAATGAAAGTGATTTGATTATTCGTGATATACAAAAAATACAAGTGAGGTTTTAAAAGGTGAGTTTTTAACTTTTCGGTGAATATTATCAGTCTCTTTAGTTTAATTCTCTTCGTAGTAAATTTACAAGGTACTGTAGTTTAAATAGAATATGATAGGAAATTTTCAGACAAATTATCAAATATACCTATAATCTAGATTCAAAGCAATAGTTGCGAATTTGGTATGAATTGGAGGCTAATACTGTAGAAGGATCATTGCGTTAAACAAGTTTTGTCGTAGGGTGTACTCCCCTTGAAGAAACAAGTTATTATGAAACTTTTGCGTTCGATACAAACTCTCATACATGAACAAAATCAGAGTATCTTTCACTAATTAATTTTGAGATTGAATAATTTCAATATGTGCCAGAGCACTCTCTACCATCCAAAAAATATGAGCAGTTATACCTAATTGTGAAAACAACTTTTTACTACTTTACTGCCCCAGACTTGCTTTTATCACGTGGCTAAAAGAAAATGCATTTATTCAAAACATTGTCCGTTCATTAAAGAATGATTTTGATGAAGCTGAAAGCTTAATTAAATTTGCTTAAACCAGACCAAAGTAATTCTCATTCTCAGCTTTGTAAAGTTTTGGTTGCGCTTCTATCTGTAAATTTTTGTGAAATCCCAGTCAGCTCTTCTTTCTTAAAAGTTTGGAGTATCGATCAGTCATCACTACGGTTATCTGGCATTCATTATATACCGTTGCAATGTGAAAGATCAGAATCATGTCTTTGATGAACTATTCTTCCTTTTTAATGAATTCACCGATCCACCGTACGCTCTAATGTGACCAGTAAATAATGTTCTCAATATGACTATACTACCTTACTTTTTTAATACTTTTTAGTAGCTTCCTTTCCATTAAAGTATCAAATCAAACAGCAGCCCAATTAACAAACCCTTTGAATATTTACAGCCAAAAGTAAGACTTTTTAATGTAAAAAAAATAAGTTTAAGGGATTTCCATAGGGACAACGCACGCACTCGAGTAAAAAAATTAAAAGGACAAGTACAACTAAAGTACTGGGTAAAATTAAATGTAGACGAGGTGAGTCTATTTAATTTCACATGATACGCTTGGTTCATGGATTTAGAT
This sequence comes from Lepidocyrtinus dapeste, assembly GCA_036850885.1. Lineage (NCBI taxonomy): Eukaryota > Metazoa > Arthropoda > Collembola > Entomobryomorpha > Entomobryidae > Lepidocyrtinus > Lepidocyrtinus dapeste. The sequence goes on along the minus strand of JAANSQ010000863.1, from coordinate 14,787 downwards.
AACAAAACATCTTTTCTTTTACATTTTGCCAAGAATGGCTGACACCTTGCATTCCAAATAATCAAGTAGAATAAAACCATACAACCTATATCAGAGTACTACTGGTGCAGCGTGCAAGTCACGAAAACTTGCTGGCCTTTAAAAAGCGAATCTGTCTACACGATCTCATATCTATATTTTAGAATTAATTACTTTTTTATACGCATTCGCATTAATCAATTTCTCGCTGAAGGTGAAATTAGGTTGAATTTCGCAGTGTTTACTAAGAGAACGGTCAATGGTGTAATTAATTTGATAAACTTCCTATGATTACTATGATATCCTTAATGCAATTTTAAATCATAGAGAATGTCTCCATGTGAAACCTTACAGAAAGAATAAGTTGTCTCGCTGCCAAAATCCATGAACGCAAGATATTCCCAAGTCAGTCAAATAAAGTTAAACCGTTTTTGTTTATTTTGAAATCGAGTGCGCTTAATGAAAGTATCCCATGAGAGAAAAGGAACGTTGCTTTAGAAACTTATCCGCACGACTTATAGTACACCTTAACAGATATGCCTTACATCCTCATTTTCTAATTGGTTTGAAAACTACAAGCTTCAAAAGATTGTATTTTGAAGCTAATAAAAAATCAAGACTGATTCAATCAAATTTACCATCTTGTTCTTCCTCGAGAAGAAAACTGTAGTCTCATCGTCTACGTCTTCGGAGAATCATCGTAATATTAATTACCTAATCTATCAATTTACAAACGCAAAAGTTTTTCAAGTCCAAAGGAAATTTGAATCAATTATTTTTCCTATTTAAACATTTTTCGCAAACCGCAAAAGAAGTAGAATAACACCTCACGCATCCACACGACAAAAACATATAAAATTGATGGAATGAAACCTGTGTAAACATTATACCCGTGAAAAATTTATACACTTTAATTTAATTGGAAAATTATTTACAACTTTGAGCTAACGTATACATACACTACCTAAATCATGATTAGTGGTTCCTGTACATAACAAAATATTAAGGAAAGAAGGAAGAAAAACTATAGGTTTATGTAGAGCACGCGGACTAAAGTCCAGACGTCTTGTAGCGGAAACACCAAAAATGTTAAAATTGTAGTCCTTTTGCGAGCAATGCCTTATAGAAAAGTCCAATCTTGCAAAATAATAAGTATACCTACATCATTCAGATGTATTTTGCAAATTGCAAAGAAATTTCCAATAAATCACATCTCTTCTAAAGGCATTTATAAGACAGTAAGCTTGTACTTGTAGACATATGAGCGTATGTAATAAATAGTTTTAAGGTTGAAATGCTACAAAACTGGGATGGTTTGGTATGATTGGTGGGGAATTGCCAGTGTTTTGGTATTTTGTACATTATACAAATGAGTATACTATATAACTGTATGTATCAGTATAAAGAACTGATTGACTATGACAGATGGCTTTATCCAGTCAAACCGATACTCCCGTAATCTCAAAAAAAACAACAAAAAAACTGATTGAGTATATGAGATACAAATAATTTTCATTATGTTCATCTTTCCACATTAATGTTTTTTACATTACAGCTTACGATCACAAAAAAATATTTATATTCCTATAAATTACGCATTTGTATAGCAAATATTATTTGTATTCGCACCACTAACAACTAAGTAAATACTATGATTTAATTAAATTTTGTTATGTTATATAATTTTTCTCTTATTTCTATTATATCCTCATGCAAAAAATTGACAATTAAATTTTTATTTTGAAAAGTATTTCTTTTGTTGGCTTGTTTTTTGTTGGATTTATTTATTTGTTACTATGCATAATTTTTTGTCATTTTTATAGTTTCCTTGCACCTCAACGTGGCAACCCTCATATTTTATTTTTACACAGCAAAGCATTTAAATTCCAAGATTCGATCTCGTACAGCTGCTGGAAATGAATTTAAAAAAATGGTTCATCACAACAGCAAAATTACTATGCATAACGTCCTTACTAATACTTTTATATAAAAGTAATAAAAGTACCATTGATCTTGATATTGAGAAAAACCGTTGATACGAAAAGGGTACACGACACGCACAATCTAGCAATTTTAAATGGTGTATGGTACACGTAGATAAGTTTGATTAGCCACATCACTAAAAAAATCTCCATGGAAAGAAGCAGAACGAGAAAGTACACATGAGCAATAGAGTATGGCATTGGAGGCTCAACAGCTATCCTTAGAAACCTAAGGAGTTTTGTGTAGCATGTATATAAAATTCGAGCTTCATCTATTTTTCACAAGGGCATTTAGCAACGCTGTTACTGTTACCTTCTTTCGCTTCATTCTTATTCAATTTCGGTTTGGCAACTTTCCAACGGAAGCGACGCTCCTTGACTACTGAATGAATTTGAACGAAGCTTTCTCTAATGGAACTACTCTTCTTATAGGCATAATAAAATAGGAGCATTTACACAGATGACAATATGAATGTCATCTTGCCTACAGTGGCGCAAAGTATAGAAAATGGTTTTCCAGCCAAAGCTCTCACCATAAGACCGTTACATTCTCAATTGCATGGCTACCACCCACACGTACGAAAAATTGACTATGCAAAAAGCCATCACAAATGGAACATGGACCGCTCAGTGAGGGAAACTGGAATAAAAGGGAAAACTTGAGAGCCACGCACACTTCATCTAAAAACCAGGAGACAGTCTTCATCCTATTGAATATTTTCCATTTCCCATATTAATGCGGTCGGTGTGCTGTTGGATGCGCTTTATTCTTTCGAGTGTCGGTTTGCTATGCCTTAGTAATCCTTGTTCTTTCTTTACCTTCTTCAAACTGAAATTCAATTCGGTTTCGACAAACTGCTTTCTTTCTCTCTAGAGTTTAGTAGGAATTGGTTTATAATGCGAATAGGGAGTCTACATGTAAAAGTCCTTGTCTCTGCTAAACCAAACGAAAGCTTTTGTGAACCGAAGCTTTGTTCCAAAATAAATTTCCATTGCAAATTACTTTGGTCTCTGCTGGGAATTCTTGTAAGTTCCCCATCCTCTATAGCCCATTCTTTTTTTTCAATGTTTTCATTGCGAGAGTTTTTTTTAAAGCTTATTTCCTTTAACTCCATTTTTGCATTTCACTAAACCACAGTTTAGTTTCGGTCGAGAAGCTCGTGAATGTGACTACTAGTAGGATTCTTACCAACTTAAATCACAAACTGAGTTACATCATGCTAATTGATCAGGGAAATATAAATTCGCCAATTTATAGGAAAGGAAGGTTAGGGAAACCATTTCATAACTTAGATTGGACGATAGAGCTAACTTTGAAAATAGAAAAAAGTATTTCTTGCTTAGCTCAACTTGAATGTCAGGGAAGAGACGATGATGTCATGTCTAACAGGATTACAAATTTATTTTTGTATGGAGTCTTTTACATGGAGGACAATAGCATTATATTTCTATGCAATGACTTTGTAGCATAATGACATTGATCAGAATTATACTCTCCAGGATGTCTCATACCAACTTTCCATTTTTATCCTGGCATTATAGCTTGTTCCTTAATCTCATTTCTTCTGTATCAACCAAACTTGTCCTAATCATAATGTATCAACGATAAAAAACGTTCCATCTTAGGAATGCCGCACCACTTTATCAGATATTTCCGGAATATATTTGTATTCATAATAAAAATGCTGGAGTCAGATAAAGGGGACTTTAGGTTAGCGCAACAGGGAAACATGAACATGTGCCGTGATGGGAAAAGTAATCATCATCACTGTAGCATTTGTAGCCACCATTCGTCTCGTGGTTCCTAATCGGGGAATATTATCGCACCACATTTTTATTCCTTTATCCTTTAGTGTCTGACACGTCATTATTGTAGTTTATAGTGTCCTTTTGTGAACAATAAGGGTTGGTGTATTATATGGAATCCTCACTTTAGCGTCAGTTCACATTAAAGTTAACGATCTAGACGGTTTTATTCCTTGATCAGTTTACTTTACTACTTTTACGATGTCGTCGTTCCGTTCTTTTTAGGAGAAGTTTAAGAGGTGCGAGGAATTTCAATTGTATCCATGCAAGCAGTTTTTATTTACTTTACCTTCACTTCAATAAATGTTAATACCATTAGGGTCATTTTAAACTTGAATGATTTCTACTAAAGATTAACGGGAGATGTTAGGTGCAGCAACAAAACTATCTAATCGTAAGTTAGGATCTAAAAAAGTTTGCTTAGTTCCGTTCGACATCGCTTCAATATCATGTTATTCAGTCTACGCCCAGAAGGGCTTCCTCTCTTTTGTCGGTTGTTGCCATCACAATAGGCAACAAAAAAACAATAGGCATAACATCATCTATCTGCATTGGGCTTTTCATTTCTATTATTAGAGCAATTCATAATTCGTAATTATTTTTCATGTAACTTAATACCACAGTATTCAGATAGGAATGTTATTACTTATTTCATTAATTTTGGCAACATAAACCCTTTACCCGAAAGAAAATCTTGTTTGTTTCGTTTCGTTTGTGAATGTTGTTTTCTAAAGAGAAAAACAAGCAAATGCGTGAAATGGCAAAATCGAAAAAAATATGTTGTCCAATGAAATGGTTTCAGCTAGCAAAACAGCATGAAATGGAAACGGAGGATGGGCAAACAGCGAACAACACTTCATCCTGCGGCTTCTCCATTGCAATTGCTCATACTTCACTTACACATGTTCAGTTAACTCTAATAAAAATATTCTTGCACTTGTAGTTCCTTGCCTTCTCTATTATAAAATAAATGTCTGTTTCGCTATCTTTCTTGTCAATTCTTTAGTTGAGATTCCTTATCGCCATTCCTCGTTTTGGTTTTAGTGTGCCAACCACTTTCAAAATATTTAGAATTAGAGAAGAATGGTCTAATTTTGGTTTAGTCGGATGAAAAGTGCGGCTTGTAACGTTTCGAAAGTCTCATCTTGGCTCATCCGTCAATTAATCATTATTAAAGCAGCTGTTTATTACTTAAACGTTTACACGGCTTGATGTTGAAAAAGTTACAGTACATACAAACTTACGAGTATATTGATAAGATTCATTTATTGTGGTAGGTCAAAACATTAACAAAAGTTAATCCTGATGGCATATTCGTTTGAGGAGGATAGGGACTTGGCATCAAAGACTATAAAAACTATAATACCCGGAATGACATGAAAATAAAATAGGCTTTGGTGACAGTGCTTGGCAAACGATTCGGGAAGTCACACAAAGTCCTTCAAAGTTTTACGAGTGTTTTTCCAAGCGAAAATAAAGTAATGCGTTACTTAAGACTTTTGATGCGAATAAATGACTGCATGCATGCATGCATATTTTTTAGATACAGCATTAAGTTGCTTTTAATTACAACCATTACTCATTATGTCATCTTACTTCCTAGAATGACTTCGCTTGAAATTTTGAGTTCATAAATTATTTAGTTTTTAACTTAACATATTAAATTAGTCTATCATATAAAGTAAATAAAATCTGTAAATACGATAATTTAATAAACAATATATTTTGATAACAGGGACAAAAATCACTAATCAGATAGGCAACTATAGTCGTGCGGATATTCTAGGGAAAAGCATAATTATAAAAGGAGTTTCAAACGATTTTGGAAAACTTTTCTAAAAACTTAATTATGTGAAAATTATCATCACGTAACTTATACTACAAATGAAAGACTAAAAAATAAAAAGCTATCTTTTTGTCATATTTACAGTCATTACTTACTACAAACGCGAGGAATTTTTATAAATGAACTATTTATGCATACATGAGTTTAAAAGAAGGTAACAAAATATTTTAAACTAATACGAGTAACTGATACAGCGGAAAATTTGTAATACTAAATAAAAGTGTACGAGTTGATTTTGAGTTGATTTTTATCTTGTGTTGGAATTGAATTCGGAGTCGTTTGGCCCTCTCATTTTCTTGTTTACAAAACGGAAGAGAGGAGCTAACGCTTGTACCCAAGTATGCTTTCATCAGTACTAGGAACGAACTTGTCATGATGAATCTTTGGAAATCTCATCTCACACAGTTTTAAAAAAAGAAAGAGAAAAATATTATAAATCTAATGTAGTTTACGGTAGTCCTCTTATCAACATGTTCTAAAATTGAACTAAGGCTAATTCAATTGATAGCATGGTAACATATAAGTTTAAAGTATTTACACATTTATAAAGCTAAACCCACTTCCTCTACTAAAGTTGATCATGCTGTGGAGTATAATGAAGCAAAGCGTTTCCAACGATCCACTCAACTCTCTTCCGATGTAGGTTTTGAAGAAATACGTGCAGGAGTGTAACAACATGCTAATATTTCATCATGTCTGAATCAATGTTTGAGATGATGAATGAGGTTGAGTGTTTGAATTTCCACTTTGTAAAGGATGGAAAGTGAGTGGGCGTGTATGCAAGAGAGGATGTCAAAAGATGGGTCGTGCTGTAGTGTGTGATACAAAATTAAGAATTATACTTTTTGTAACTATGGTACTCCGTCAAAGCTTCAGGGGTGTAATTATTTTTAGGGAAAGGCTCCTCAATAAATTATGCATCATGTTTACAGCCAAAGCCTAAAATATATACCGTCTAATATACCTTCAAATTCGAAACTATGCATTAGAGAGCCTTTATAGTGAAATTAGTATGATAGTTTTTATTTGTAGTTTACAGTATATTATGCTGCAGTACCTATGTACGTACGTTATTTATTACGATAGGTTCCAGCATCATCAAAAATTTGCATATAAATAGAATTTCACCGATAGTTTCAAATCTTACGTTGATTGCTGATTGACAAAGGTCATGATTAGGCCAAGTTAGGGATTGTAGTGAAGCAAGCCATTATTCAGGCATGAACGTAAGATGAGCAATTTCGTTCATCAAGATACTCACCGCTTATTAGGATGAATGTTGCGTACTTTCGTAATTTCCATTACGCCAATGTATCGATAATGATAATGAGTTGTTTTTCCTTGAACAAATTTGACAACTGCTTGCCAATTGTTTCCTAATCTTGAATCCATTTTTAACAATAGGTTATTAATGTCCTCTATTTTTAAAAACTACTGAACTATTATAATTATATGATGTATATCCTTTTGTGCACCAACAATATGGAATTTGCAGCCTAATAAATGACGAGATGATATGTAAAGAAGTAACTTGTAGACAACTAACTAACAATAAGTATGATTAACTATGTGTTAAGAAATATTAAAATTGCCATCATAGTTTCAGGTTAAAAATATTTATGTAAATCGTTTTATTAATCATTTAAATCAGAAACATAAATTTGTGAATATTAGATAAAACAAAGCATTATAAAATTGTCTATTATAAAATAATAATAATTAACGTATAAATAAAACCTACTTATTTATATTAGTCTTTAACAGAACTGAAACTGGTTGGAAGCATCATTTGAAGTTCCATTCATATGACAAGTTTCCAACCAAAAATCGACTCACTCACAGAGCCATGTGTACAAGGTTGTTACTGTACATAGAAAAGATTCATATAATATGTAAAAAGTATATGTAACTGGTTTGAATAAAGTTTCTATCTGTAACTTTAGGTAATAAAAATGTGTACAAAAATTTTAATATTACTTTTAAACATGATACTAATAGGAAATGATATGAGTGCGTGTTTCAAAAATGGAATGCATTTGTCCAAACTCCTTTTCTACCCCTCCTTAAGTACTAATACTGTTGGGTGACAGACAATGACTTTTTGATCAATTTAACTTATTAAAAAATATAACCTAAGTATGTATATGACTAAGAATGTTGAAGTTTTCAGAGATCTTCATTATTTATAGAATGATGAAGGTACACACCGTACCATTAACTTATTGTACTGAATTAAGAATCGTTTATTAAATGACATGAATTGAAAAAATAAACCATACAAAATTGAGAAAATTAGTTGAATAAATTATGGTTTTACTTTCATTATCCATATTGTACCATGATGTTTGCATACATTACGAAACTAATAAATGTAGTTACACCATGCTCCATAACTCAGATCGGGATCTGACACATTTTCCAACATAAGCTCGTAAGTTTGGCATGCTTTAAATCTATAAAATATTTATGTACTCCTTTCCTGGAACTAGGGTGATGCGAGTAGCTAATATAATCAGAACAAAAATTAATGCAATAATCAAGTCCGAGAGAGCCACATTGCATATTAGTTCCTTTTTAAACATCAGAGTACATTAATTGAGGCCTGCATAATCTCGCATGCAATTTTCTAGGCTTCCTCATACGCTCATTAAGTTTTCTTTATGCTAGTACACGCTTTGAATCAATCTGCCTTATTGCCTATAGGTATTTATATGAATGTAGAACCATATGCTTTGCTTTTAAAGTAATCAAAAAACATAGAACATTAGGCTTTAGGCAGTTCATGGTGTGCTCCCGATTTCAGCATGAAATTTCGTGACAACTTCATGTAAAATAAGTAGTTGTGTGGTAATTTCCGGTAAGTGCAGCTACATGAGTATACATTTATGAGCATCATTAAACAAAAAGAGTATGTTGAGATAAAAGGTAGCTTACTTCACTGATTGTGAGACCCTTTTTGCACTACATTGTCTAATGTACCCTACTTTCACCAGTTATTTGCATTTTTAGGTATTATAAATCTTCAGGCTCTGAAATTTGCGTGCTGGGAATCTCCATGCCCCTTTCGTACAATTAAAGGAGAAAAAAGAGAGGAAATGAATTTCTTCATTTTGGTGCCTACCAGGATTTTAACGAGAGTCAAGATGAGCAGATGGAGAAAATCGGCCTGAAGTATTTTCTTCAAAGTCATGTAAATGTTACGAGTAAAGTAAATAAATTGCAGAGATCATCAATTGGGTAGGGTGGTCGACATAATTTCAGATCAAAATCTTTACCTTGTAAATACGACTGCAAGGAATTAAAACTATGTTTAAGTTTGAAAAGTATTATGTCAATAAATGAATAGTCATAGACACGTAAAATCAACTGATGACGCCTGACCCCATTCGAGGGTAAAGGTGACTACCCTCTTGACTTTAAAAGACATAATCGAGGATGCTAACATTTTCACATAATTGAATCAAGTACATCCTGTTGGTGCAATAAGACTGACTTTGAGAATAAATGTGTACGTGATATAGAAAGTATATTTTCCTTGATTACAATTAATAACTAATAAACTTTGGCCATGGTATAGTAATAAATCCAATCATGATTACAAAAATTTTGATAAATATTAACGCATTTGTTTCAGAATCAACGTATGTAAGTACATGTATGCGCCAGGAATATCAGGATATTTATGTTTACGTAGTCAGCAACTTATGTACCATGTCAGGAAGTTGAGTTCACCACAAAATAAATAATTTATTTATGGATTGTCATAAATATCAATGCTACACTGGAATCAACAAGTTTCGTCGTATTATATACATTCCCCATGTCAAATCCGATCCGGCTTGTATACGATGAAGCCATGTTTTGTTGATCATCTCATTTTCGATTCATGTGTAATCTCTGAAACTCAGACGCTTCATAACAGGGTCGTGCATTCATCGATACTTGGGTCAATTTAATATGCATTCATTCGATTTTAGGAGCGGAAGAATCATTTCTTCATTGGTCATCATAAAATATAGAGTGATGTGATTTTCAGTTTCACAAAAAAAAATCTTATTCATCGGAACCTCATAATATAGATGTATCATATCGCTTGATTGCTTTCATGTTAGTAAATTACATAAAATATACTGTGTCTACGAAAGATAATTCGTCTCCTCCCGTCAGAGTTGCTGAACAAATACATAAACAACTTTTTTAAGAAGAAGTTAAAGTAGACTTATGCTTCTGCAAAGAATATTTACATGTTGTTTCGACTGATAAAATAAACGCAAAATGTTGACCACAGTGGCATTTGTTGTTTCGTCAAAAACAAACCTACTGTTTTTTACACATTTTATTATTAAGTGGATATTTTATTCATGTAGTACCTAGAAGGGAGGGTGAGCCAAACCTTCAAAGACTAAAGCTCTGATTGGTTAAGTGGTGATGAAAATTTTTGAGAATTGTTCATCATACTCAGTTTTCAAGAAACTTGAAATACATTATTCATCATCATTTCATCTCCATCAACAAAGTCTATTTTACTTGTAGGTCGAGATTTCCTTTTTTAATGTACTGGATCATCATGTCATAACGTATTCAAGTATTTTTTTTTCGCACGAATTTATCGACTGTTGGATTCCAATAAGGTGCTTTGGTTGAACAGGAGCAGATTAGATTTGCAAGTGAAATGTTAAGGAAAGAATATACACGCTGAATTTATTACAAATGGCTGTCTTTTAGATAATAAAAAGTCAATTGATCCCTTTACCTTGGTCCAAAGTAGGACGACTTAACATTAGCTGAGTCAAAGAATTATACTGATCAAATAAATTGTACGGAAACGCTTCGGCGGCGCCTGCAATAGATATAAAAGTGGAATTTGTAGAATCTAGAACGCATAGCAAAAAGAGACATTTAACTTGAAATGTGAAAGGCTATTCCTGCCAGTCTGTCTTTTGAGTATAATTAATTACATTAGGTAAAATTTTTAAATGGAAAGACCATAAGAAAACTTTCTTGCTTGCATCGTCAGTTTTGATTTTCTTAACAAACAATTTTTTTGCACTATTGATGTCTAAACCCCATAAATTAGATATATCGTATTAGCTTACACAGGGCTTTGAAAAGCTTTCGAAAAAACTGTGGGCTGATCTGAAACGCTTGAATGTTCCAAGTTCCAAAGCAATAAAAAATAATGTCCAAGGTCTCAAAAACATCTGAACAAAGCACTTTTTGCTCCATGTTATCATGACGTGCGGTCATATAATAGTCAGTTTGATTTAAATTAAAGGGTATATAAATAAGTTCTATAAATATGTTATATGATCCCATGTCATTGAAGATTATTCACAACTTTTTCATCACAACTTGCGAAATTTGTTTGCCAAGCTGTTCATTAAAAAAAATCGTACTCGTTGTCGTTGCATAAGGTAATTCTACTAAACAATTTTGGACATGTGCTCAGTCTAAAACCAGCACCTTAGAAAACCTATAGAGTAACCCTCGCCCTCAAGTGAATTTTATTTTTCTGACAGAGTTCCCAAACATGCATGACCTGATTACTATAAATCATAAGTATACTCATACTATGGACAATTAACGATGCCATACCATTTTCCAGTCAATGTTTCTCTGCACATGGGGTCCCACTAGTTTTTTTACATGAGAAACTAATATTACTTACCTAAGCGTCCAAAATCTGCTTATCATTAGCACGTTTAGCATATCTAATTATCCGTACCGAACTAGCGAATGGTTGCCCCAAAAATATTTCAAGCATGACTTGTTGTTATGCTGTTTGCTTCCATAAGAACTTTTCTTGAAGCAACATGCCATAAAACCAAAAGAACATTATAGTGTGGTGTAGCGTGCTTCGCATCGACGTTAGATTTTCACTTTGTCTATAATCTAAAATTTGAAGAGAAAGAAACAGAACAGGAACAAGCAGTAGATGAGATTTATAGTTTTGTTTACAGTTTTCAAACTGCCTCTGCTACATGTTTTTGCTCTGCTTGCGCTGGTGGTGGAAATACGTTCCTACTGTTTTTGAACATTTTTTTACTTTGTAGCAATCCTCTCTTAAGTTCAGTGTTTCTTTTCATTGAATAAATATTATAATATATTGTGCTGAGCAAAACTAGCAAAATTTTGCATCATTCAGGGCTTTCACAGTAGATATTTGAGCCAACAAAGACCCACTACTTTTCGTATAAATAGATGGCCAACTTGAGGATTCCTCTTGAGCATTTTTCCTTGTTTACTTTTGAAAGAATTTTGGCATGAATGATCGAAAATACTAGCGTTGTTGGGGGGAGGGGGTAATAAACTCAACGTTCAAAGTTCAAACTAACAAAAGTGAGAAAATACTAATTAAAATTTTACATACGAAAGGAAATTTTCCAAACAGCTCCAACTTTCAGTTTTGTCCTCCTTCAATCCTAAGTAAACCTGGAAGTTTGAACCAATAAAATTTTATTTACGTATAACTTTGATGAATAGGAATGAATAATGTGAGTTACTACCCTAAATATTTTCTTCCATTCAATCTGAAAAGCAAACTGAGTTTTTGATAGTCATTGCGGAAATAAAGGTTTGGGAAACATTTTATTGCTTCTATTGTTTGGTCACTGTTTTGGTTAACATGTTATTTCAATAGTTTAATAAAAGTTTGTTCCATGCGAGGAAACTTACTTGTAGTAGTCAACCTCATTTTATGAGCAAAGATACATATTTACATAAATAAAATGTTTATTCTCCAGCAAACTTTTTTATTGCATTTGTGAAGTTATGAGCTATACAGAAATATAATTCAGGCGATAGAACTACACGAGTTTTTTTTTGGAAAGGAGTCACTTGAAATATTTTTTGGTTACACGAAAGTAAATCTAGCAGAGATTCTAGTGAAACAAGCTACATACCATATTATTTAATCATTTTCTAATACTGTTTGAACTGCATTTTCGTATCAGTAAGTAAAATCCGTAAAAGAAGGAATCTAAAGTTGAGGCTTTCAATATTTTATTGTATACATCAATGAGAGTTAACCAAATAGCACCAATCCAGAAAAATAAATTGATAGGATGCTGAATAAATCATATAAAACCAGTAATAAAACTTTATACTCCATGAAAGATGAAAGATTGTAAGGACTTGGATGAAATTTTTCTGCCTTTTGTGCTTTTTGATTACTATTTGATGTATTTTGATTTTGAGGATGTCATGTTGATGAAAAACCGCGGGTGTTGATTTAGATTTTGTATGGTGGTAATGTACACTCTTCAATGAGAAATACCAGAAGGGGGTCCCTTCATAAAACTGGAGATGTTTACACGTTTCCCCGAGTACTAACTTCGCTTAGGGTATCATAAGTATGTGTATGAATGCTTTTCTAAACAAAAATGGAAAGTGTTTATCGGTTTGGCAAGCTAGTGATTTCAAAAAGACACATGTACTGATATTCAATGGACGTCAGAATATTTTTTATAAGAATGGCGTTTCTGTGGTTAAGGTTTCTTGCAGGGTAATGTGATATATGTTTATGTGAGTCCTCTGGGGAGTACTAAAATGAAGCATATTAGGCATCATGGTCGGAAACCAAAATAAATGACTTTCTTCATCATCGGCCTTTGTACAATAAAATAAAAGTTCCCCTGTCCCTGTTGACGGGTTGACTGCATTTCATTTTGACTTTTGATACATAAATAATACCACAGATATGAACGACTTGAATAGGGAAAACTTTCCCCTTCCTCTCGGAATCCTTTCCGCACACGCATGCATAATTATTGGGGATTCTCCAGGACTTGGGTCTTCATGGTAAGTTGAGGAAATTATTTTTCTCGTAAATCGCTTGACATCGATGGAAGACTTGAGTCGCAGTGTCAACAACACAATTTATTATTTCGTATAGTTGATCGGATGTCAAGCTCCCGTCATGAAACTGTAAGAAATAGGAATAATGACAGTAGCAAAGAGTGTATAATTATTTTTGGATTTTTGGTAGCAACGATTTTGAGCCTCTTACGAGCTGCAAAGTGTCGTGCAATAAAGTAATAAGAAGACAATTTAATTTGCATACATTGGCAACTAGTTGACCCTTTTTCTCTAGAGTAGAAAATGCCAATCTGGCGATGTGCCTGTATGCCCATGGATGACACGGTGCAAGGGTTCTGTTATAAACTTCTCTTCCAATGCTTCCAACCCCTTGGTCTGGCTTGAGTGTGTTTAAGCTTTTTAGAAACTCTGTCACAAACTCTAAGAGGCGGAAAATGAGGTCAAAACATTTATTCTTAATTTCGATGGTTGTTTTACGGTAATGTCTAGCAATAGAATATCGCTTGGTGAAAGTACTTATTCGTAGACTGACTTAAAGACCGATGAAGTATCAAAATAGTTCGCGACCCATTTTCTTCGGGATTAGTTTGTGGGATCTTTTTAATTTTCTCGAACGTGACCATTTTGTCAATGGTTTTGTAGAATGCACCATTTGAGCCTCGTCTGTACTTTCTCATGAGAGCAATTTTTTGTTTTATATCCTTCCCAATATGCGCCTTCATTACCGTTCCCAGATCATCCAGGAGTCTGTCTAAATAAAAGTGGTTTTCCGGTAAAATCTAATTAATTCGTAGTGATTTTCACTAGATGTACATTTAAGTGTAGAGAAACGAATGTGGGAACGCAATTACGTAACATAATTAATTCAACAAGGAACATTACTTGCAAATTTCTCTGTATGCTGCAAGATAGCTATCAAGATCGATTCCTCCATTCACACCTTTTAAACAGGATTCCAGGCAATCTAACAGCGTTTTAATGCTGAAACTTTTCTGATCCGATAAATTCAGCCCACCTGGTTCACTTGTTAATGGGCTCAATGGAAATTTACGATCCACTTTAGACTTTGGATTCTGTACTTGATATTTTCCCGGTTTGGATTCCATGATTTGGTCTTTAGGGCAACCCTCAATTAAGAAAACGTGACTAGGAGCTTCTGGGAAGTCACAAGCATCCAATTTGCAATTAGGTGGGTAAGTGCAATGAAAAGTCTCGTTTTCTGTATCAGTCCCGCTAGCCATCTTCCATGTGAAGATAGCCAAGCAGAGAGTTGGTGGTGTTACGATAAATTTAGAAGTTTAATGATCATTGTGTACT
>JAANSQ010000862.1:0-18547 GCA_036850885.1 Lepidocyrtinus dapeste | reverse complement strand
TAAGAAGTCAACCTCATCAACAATTTCTGTAAGTTTCTAAAAACCGTTTCCTGTACTTTGAAATAAGTTTTACGCTCCGCTAGAATTAATTTTATTTCGTTAGCCCATTTCCGCATAAATACTGTGCAAAATCGTTCTCTTCTTAAAGCTTTACGCATAATTTATTTGAGACCTTGCTAATAAGCATTTTTTTTCTGACTCCTGCAAAAGGCAACAACAGGAATGAATACAATTTTTTTTTCATAAGATGCAATTTCATTAAAATTTCTAATACAGTACTTTATAATATAGTTTTGTCTATATGAATACTTAGATGAAAATTTCAGTTCAGAACGTACACATCACTGCAGATTTTGAGGTTGATTAGGCATGCTCAAGCAAATCATTTTTACTTGGCAGCAGCTCAGGGGAGTAGAGTACAAGAGGAAATGCATGCTTTCTTGTGACTTGTTTCGTGATAAAAATGTTAGCTAGTTAAAGTTAGGTTGCACCATTTTATTTCTCATCCTCTTTGGTTTTCCCCCAAAATTTATCAAAACGATTTCTGGCTTTATCTAAGACTTCAGACGCTCTTGACCTCCCCCCTGGCGGCCCATATATGGCCGATTCTTCTGGGGCGTCGAGTACTCGGTACGTAGTGGGGATTCGCTTCGCTTGAGGTGGTGGAGTTTCCGACACATTGTAGGCTCCAACTCCTTGTCGCTTCGTTGATGCAACGGGTGCTGGTGGAATGAAGTCAATATTAGAACTAGACATTGTAGAAGAGGAAGGGAACGATGATGTAGTCGCTGAAGAAGTTGCTGTGGGTGGAAGCGATGGTGATATTTTATGCAAACTGGCAGTGTCTGGAGCTTCCAAAATTCTAATATTACTTCGATGAGGGACAGGACTAGGGCCTGCATTTATTTTCCCGTATTGGCTACTAGGTAAATGTCGAATGCCACCAATTAATGGTGACGAAGAGGGCGGTGGACTTGACGCAGGCACGGATGAAATTGAGGAAGCGCTTACTCGCCTCACACTCGGTGGAGGTGAGGCTGTCGCTTTAGGAAGGTCAAACATAAACGTGGGATCATCCAAACAACGAAGTGTTGTCCCAGGGACGATTTTAGCACATGGTTCAATTCGAGCACCAGTTTTTGTCGGAGTAGATGAAGAAATGGAAGAGGTTGTGGCCGTTGTTGTCACAGTCGAGGCAGTTGCCATTGCAGTCGTTGTCACTGAACTAGTAGGAATAATAGGTTTAGTTGGGGTGGAGCTAGTATTCATCGTGGTGGTACTTGCTGGAGCAGTAGTTGTAGTGATTGTGGTAGTACTGACACGAGAAGATGTTGTTGGCGCTGTGGCGATCGACGTCGGAACTGTTTCACATTTTTGCAACTTGACAGGAGTAACGTTGGCTGTTTGACTAATGGGTTTCTTGGTATCCCCACTTTGGGTAGGTTTTTGTTGCATTAGCTTGCTCGAAGTCTCTGCCTCCGACCCCGCGGAAGTAGAAGACTGGACTTTACTAGTTCGTTCAGAGGAGGAGGGAGAAGACTTGTCAGTAGACGATTGCCTTTTATCAAGATGATGGGCAAGTGCACCAACTCTTTTCCTCTCCTCACCCACGCCGTTAACTGTAGTCGTTGCAGTCTGCTGTGAACGTATATGAGGCTTGATTTCTATAGAACTTTTGCGTGCTACACCAACACCAGACCCACCACCTAAATATCGTACCAGAAAAAAAGCACCCAAACCAAAAGCGTGTACTTACTTGTATGTAAAAAATTATAATTCTTTCTAGAAAATTAACTAAATTAACTCAGCGAACATCAAATTACTTTCTTTCTCTTCCCAAATAGAGATTCTATTTGTTTTGTGTTTTTTTTTCTTTGTTTAGTGTCGTGACGAAAAGAAAGCAGAAAATATGTAGAGTATACAAAGAATAAAAGTGAAGAGATGTACAGACAGGCGATTAAAACAGGAACACATACAAAATACATAATAATCAGTGGAATGAAAGTGCAAGCAATGCAACGTTCTGTGATATATTACTTGGTGAAAGTTCATCCAGATCTCAGTCAGTTTTGAACTTCGTATTTGGAAGAAGACATACAGCCGGTTTTAATGCGTACTAAGGGAAAGTTTTGTGAAGCAATGACAATTTATAAAGTTGATTTACCCCAGTGAAATGAGATGAACGGAGAAGTTTCACCATGCAAGATTATAGTGTCTCATGTCATGTCTACAGACTGTGTTCTAAATAAAAATGTAAATTCGATGGATGAATAATATGAGTATTGGTAGTAGAGCTATCTATTAATTTAAACTAAACTGTAACTCGTAAATACATTTTAAATGACCAAAGGAATAAAATGAGGCAAAGTATTTAAAAACGACGAATCAAAAGGTTTTTTTTTCAAGGAAGCCAAGCATTTCTAGCGAATTCTTTCTCATTTACTGAACAATTTCTCCGTTTTTTATACAGACAATTCACTGATTAACACACACTCACGACATTCATTACAGTTATCTATATATAGCTGGATTTTGTATGTGTAGGTATGTATTATTTCAAACAGTTTCTTTTTCAATTGACAAGGGTCAAATAGTATATCACAATATGATAATACTACTAGTAACTGTGGCAATGAGGTATGTACATTAGATACGAGACAATCATTTCTTTTGAAAACCTTGTCTCAATACTTGCTTTTTAGTTAAGAGGAACACAACATTATTCGAAAAAAAGAAATTATTGGAATTGGAGGTAAACTACAATAAGCTATTAAGTTTATTAATGGAATGTATATTAAAGAAAGTGAATTAAAAAAAAGTATATGTTTTTAGACGGGAGTACCTGCTCCGTGGTCACGTTCGTTGGACTCGGTGTGAAGTCCCTTTCCTTGGTAGTCTTTTGGCTTAACTAATGATTCTCTAGTGGAGGAGGCTTTGGATGAGGGCCTCTCCATTATTGTGTTATGACCAGGTGCCGAGGATGACAGTCCTGTAGGTGCCGCCGGTCCTCCCGAGCTGTGTATAGGTACTGGAGCAGATCTCGCTGAGATTGGAGAGGATGCCATAGTCGATCCAGCGGAGGAATGCTGGCCTGATAAAGGATGTCGTATGCTTCGTCCATCACCACCGTGAAATCGTTCCCCTAGAAAATTAAATCGTTAAAAAAAACACAAATTTTATTTAAAATGTCGTACATTTATTACTACATGGAAGCAAAAAAGAACATGCATTTTAGTCTTTTCAAGTTTGTATGTGCTGATTCTTTGCTAAGATTGATTCATATATAATTGCTGTTGTGCAATGTTTTTTTTTAGAAAAAAGATAATGTTATAATGTCTTACTTATTTTTTTATAAAACACTAAAATGTTCATGCATTTCATCTGTATTCATCCATTCATCAGTTTAAAGTAGGGAGTACTCTTTTACAAAACGTTGGAGGGTTAACACGTTCCAAAAAAATAATCTTTGAGACATTCTCTCTCTCTTTCAACTGCCTTAGGTTTTTCAAAACTCTCAGACAAACTCATGCATCCTTTTATTTCTTTCACAAACATTTAAGCACTAGTTAGACATTTTCACATAAATTAGAACAATAATCTAGAAATCACTATTTAATTATCCTGCAGAGACTATCTCATCAATCATTCTTCTCGCTCGTGCGGACACACTTGTACGTTCATTTTATTCAATTCTGGCTTAAAAAAGGAATTCCTTGTGAACACTTTGTCACGGAGATATCTTTTTGAAAGAAAGATTCTACCGGGGGTTTTGAAACATACAAAAAACCAAACACTTTTTCACTTGCGGAGCTCTTCACGTGTAAAAGCAGGCAAACAATTATGACGAAAAGATTGATTGTACAGTAGTTTAAGTTGATGACGGTACAGTAAACAAATATTCGCTACTCTACAAACTATCGCTAAGTCACTAGATGTTTCTAACGTAGAATGTAGGGAACGATGGTTTAAGGTTATTATTGTTTAATTTTTTTTGTTCATTTGGCTACAATGCTAAAAATGTTATTAAAAGGTTAAATGTACAGAATTATTATTTATGTATGTTTTATTCATCGTCAAAAATATAATTACTGTACAAATAAAAACATAAAATAGTATTAAGATTATTGTTTTTTTTGTTATACTAGCTACCTAAGATTATAATATATTAAGGGAAAAATATGTTCCAAGAAAACGTTAACAATGTTTACCTGATCTGAATCTTGGACTTGGGGGTGCTACCAAGAAATACATTACATAATAAAACTTCGATCAGATTCTTCAGATTCAAAGGAAAATCAAAGAATTCAAATGATTTCGTTACTCGAAATAAACTCTTTTCAACCGTTGGTATATAATCTACTCCTATTGTAACGTCTGCAATGTCTTCCAAGAAGATAACAGTAATTGAAAAGTATAAATTCCAACGTGAAAAATATAAATCTAATAATTCTGTAGTCACTGGTCTGACAAGAGATTGAAAAGAAGATGTAGTACATTTTTTTCTTGGGCAAAAGGAATATTTTGAAAAGGCGAGAGTACTTGACATTTATTACTTCTATTTAGACTCCTCACCTTCACGAATGTTTTGGGTGACGGTGAAGCTCTTTGACGTGTCCAATGGCACTGTCCAATTCACTGGATCAGGTGACATTAAAATTGCCTTTGGTAAGAATAAAAAAAATCAAGGTTTATACATTATGTCAAATATTATCAATTTAAGCAAACTAGAGTAATTACTACCCGCTACGCGACAATATACCTGTACCTGCTCCGGTGATTTAACCCGTGTTGGTTCCGGTGGTGACTTCACAACAGGCTCATAGCAACCAAGTGACGGATCCGCAGAGCCTGTTAAACAACGGGCACAAAAATGTGGAATAAAAATTTAACAGTTAGTTTCACATTCAGTTCCCTCTGAAAACACTAATTAAGAGACGAACGTGAATTTACGATATATATTTACGTCTAATGATAATATTCGTTTTATAGAGAAAATAAATAAGTATATTATATACTTATATGTAGAGATATAGATTATGCTAATTTTTCAATTAAAAACAAGATAATAGTTATATGTAGTTTTTAAACAAGGTTACACTCGAAACGGAGACAGACAAGAACATTAAAAAAAATGTTTGCTATGCAACATCATAACTTTTTTTTCTGTATGTCATGCACACTATAATATATTATTTACAAACTGAAAGTATGGGATTAGATACAAACAAACTGAAAAATAAAAATCAATAAACAACCCATTCTTTGAACTAGGATTAATATTCACTAGACTTGGGGATTTTAAAGATGCAGCGCTAAACGAAAGTAACTCCGTTTCACTTGAATAAAGTAATACATGACTACAGTGTAATAAAGTAAGTTACTTGAACGACTTTAAAATGTAAAATATTTGGAAATTAGACAAGGTTGACATTTAAATTAGACAGAACAACTAGACAAGGGAGATTTCTTGGAGATTATTGGTTCTAGTTAAGATATGGTCAAAGAGTCTTTGTTCTGTCTGAATAAATTTACTATCAACGGATTCGAGGATACCATCCGAACTGCTACAATTTCAACATTTATCTGGACTTTAAACAGCCAAGGGTAGTAGTCAGTAGTGCAAACGACCTCCTCCCGAGATGCAGGCAGAGAGATTGCCTAGTCGTAAGTTCATGTCTCCCAAAACAGATGAATACTGTCTTTGGAATTTGCTCGGGTAACTGGACAATCCCAAACCGATTATAAGATAAATCATGCAAAATAGTAAGACGAAGGGGTTAAATAAACTAATTCACGAGACTGTTCCGTAAGCAAACTCCAAGTCAGATTCGAGTTCTTTACACGTAAAAAATAAAATTTTCAGTGTTTCGCTGTAATTGATTCAATTACTCCTTAGGTTATCATTTCCATACATGAGTTACATATATCTCATCCAGTACGACATCAAAATCTTTGAGGTTTTCACAAGACTCATAGGACGAAAGGCATACTGAAACTACAATAATGTCTAAAATTACACAGCAAACTCTCAAGACTATCAAGTTGCATTGCAATCGCTTCAAACCTTAAACAGACACAAAATTCGAATCATTTTATCAAACAGAAACACGACTAAAAACAGAACAATGATGACAAAAAGTACAAACTACTTAATCAAGTTTCGGGTGGATGGCTCAATAAAGTTTCATAAATTATTATTTTTTGTTTGGCCAATCCCACTGAAATATTTCAAAAATGACTGTGATTTATCTTGTTTTCAAAATATCTAATCTGTCCCCACCAAAAACATTAATTAAAAATAGTTATGAGATGCATAGCAATATTTTTTTCAGTAATGAGCAAGTCTGTCAAAAAAAAACTCCGACTGAGATTGACTGACTTGAAAAAATTAATATGGCGTTCAAAAAAATTAATTATTTTGCACATTAAAAACAACAAAAAAAAGAGAAAGATTAAATGTGTGTTTTGATTCAACAAAAAACACGCATATTTACAGGTGTTGCAGAAAGAAGATTAAAAACAAAGTGAAATTGTGAAAAGGAGAGGATGATGCACAACAGAGGAAAATATGCCTATTTTAGGCTGTTTTTCACAAAGGATACAGTTCTGAAACCCGGGACACAAACTGAAAAATGTGAAAAGTTTTGTTCTGATTGACAACAGACTGACACATAATTAACAATATTTCACATGCTCATGTCACAACGACGTAAACTTTAGTGTAGCTTAGCTATAGGGGTCGGACAAGAGTGAAAGCATTCGATTAATCTAGCAAACGAAAAGGTAAAGACATGAAAGGGAGAAAATATAACGGAAAAGTTGAGATAAAGAGAAATAAAGGGTGTGTTTGTGAAAGAACGAGTGAATAGATTCTTTAGTTTGAAGTAGACTGCTTATATTTTCATAGTCGTTTTTTTTACTATTTTCTTTCCATTTCGTGTGGAGCACACACGAGTCGAGTGCTGTTCTAACTCTAATTCTAAAAAAGTACAAGAGAGAAACTAAAGGAAACTATGTACTAAAAGTTCGTAATTTGATGGTAAAACACTAAAACAACAATACCTTTATGATTACATGTTAGTAGATCTAATACTTTGTAATAATTTAATTTTAAGGAAGCTAAATAAATATTCCGAAAGATTGACCTAGGATCTAGTATTCTCACGACATTAACGGGAAGCATGAAGCGACCATGTATTAGAGTGTAGGTTATTTTCTTTTAAATTACAGTGTCCACAAAATTAAACAATTCAACACGCAATGAAACGAATTAAAAACAAAATTATATATTGCTCGATGAATCCTTACAAATAAAAAGTTTGAGAAATGTAGTGCAACACGATGAGAAAACTCGAGACAAAATAAAAACGAAAAACTGAACAAATCTCATAAAAAAATAATTTAAAACACAAAACTTACTTTTTCTTATCAAAATCAAATCAAACAGATCAATCAGCCAAGAAACTTAAATTTAATTAGCAAATTAACGTGTGAAGACGTTTTTAAATAAAACAAATAATATTAAAATAAACACAAAACGTTGTTTTTCTTGTAGCGGAGCAAAAAGCAAAATATAGAGTTTTAATAGTTACGACAAAGAGTCCTTGAAATCCTCACTTTTATCAAATTGTAGCTGTTTCACCGATTTGGAATTGAGATCCCGGTGACCCTTATCACTACTAGCTTTAGGGCGAGGACTAGTAGCTAAAGTTGCTGTGTGAGTTCATATAATAATAAGAAGCGACATAACGGTTAAATTTGATTTACTCAAGTACTTGATTATTTGTTTAAAGAAAATTTTTTCGTTTCATTTTCATGTAGAAATATTCTTTTTTTAACTAAACAAAACTTAGTACACGGGAGCGTCCTCATTTCGTAATCATAATGAGTATACAAAACTAAAGAAAATAATTAGAAACTATGTATTCTTTTAGCAGCGCCCCGGTTTCTATACACTAAGACTCTTGACTGCAATTAAATATAGGACACCCCCATCTCAACTCAACTAAAGTTTATATTATTTGGTTGTTATTTAGTAATTAGTGAATTTATTGTTAAAGTAGTAAACTATGTAACAAGTATGAAAAAATCTGCTCTACAAAGTCATGTCACACTCTAAAAACAACTCTGTAATTATGTGAAGTTTATGTAATAAACGTCGTTGTTGTTCGTCTCATTTGTATTTTTGCTAAACTTTTATCCAAAAAGTTTGTGTTTCTGTTGCTTGGTATATGCCGTCATTTAAAAGTAAAAAGGAGGAAAGATATGTGTATAGTCCTGGAGGGAGCAAGAATAAGATGCTCCGGAGAGAAATAAGAGTTTCTTTAATAAGACCTTGAAATTTTCTCCCTGATTAAACATTGTACGTGGGTCACTGATAATGAATTGAGATAGCTAAAGTTACTAAGTACTCATGTTTTCCACATCAAAGGAAATGCAACTTAAGGGAAAATTGACGGAAAACTTTGAGCATTGTACAAAGTAAGTTAAAAACATTAAGAATCAATTCCAACTTAATAAATTTGGAAATACATATTCATTCCTCCCATTTTTTGAGTTCTAGTTATACTCGTAAATGGATTAAATTTGAGTAATTGTGCTGCTAGACTGCTAGTCTCAAGAAAACGAGCCCTAACTTATCTGAATTGAATGTATGCTTATCCTATTGGATAAAAAGGAATAATAAACCACCTGTGTTCTACCATTTATATATACTAAAATTATAATGAAAAATATGTTATAGGAAGGCTTAAAGGAAGATAATGAGATTGTACCTATTGTCCTACTTACGTCATACAGAAACTCTTAAGTTTAAACGCTCTCTCGAAAATTTGGACTTTTTTTCCGCGAATCGAGAATAAAATTAAGAGAATAAAATAAACCAGTAAAACTGAAACATAACTTATTACTTTTGCGGCGTGTGTATCTGACAACGAAAAATTTGATTGGAAACAAATGACATGTCATGCTTCAGCTCCTTATGTCAAAAAAGACTGATTATAACCGAAAAACAAAACGTTATATAGCCACTATGCAGGAAACATCTGTTATTCGTACAACTCAAACTATATAGATCAGCACTTCCGGTCAAGAAAAAAGTGGTAAAGAAAATTAGAGGCGCAACCATTTTAAAATACTCTGTTGCTGTTGTTTTGTTTTTGCACTGTTTCACAATTCGAAATTCAGCAAAAGAAGCTAAGCCATTCAAAACTTGATGTATTTGGTTTGTCGAGCGCAACGCAACATTCTTTTGAAATAATACAAAAACCAACATGACAATAGGAAACGTAACAGAAACTAAAATATTAAAAAGTTTTGGTGATCATAGAGTTGATTTTTAGAGACTGAAATAATCATAGCGAGAAAAATTGGTTAAGTTGCTTTTGCTGCTGCTGCTTGTAAACAATGCTTACGATTAGCTTTGGATGATGTTATTTTTCTAACTTAAAATAGAATTAGTTTCTTGAAAAATAAGTTTGGTACTCAGCTGCGATTGCAATAAGATCAAATAGTATAAAAGTTTTGGTGCGCGTTTTGTGGTTTTTTACATGACTGAAATTAAAAACCTAAAAAATTTCAGATTAAAAAGTACGATTGTTTTTTTTTAAATATATCATGTGTTGTTGCTCAAGTCAAATTGAGTCTCTTCTCAATTACGCAAATAATAGGGTATTTAGTTTAATTGGTCGAAAAAAATGTTTAAAAAAATTGAGTTAATATGAAAAAAAACCATCTGGGGGAAAATGAACGTAGTTTATAGTAGTAATTTGTTGTTAAAAGTTGACAAAGGAATTATACGCTTTCGAAGCTAAAAAAAATAATAGCCGAGATCATTAAAAATTGTAAGCCGAGAGAAATGATATCTTTTTTTATGATTTGTGGCTGTAAGTAAATTTTGGTAAGAAATTGTTGTTATTGCAAACAATAACTTATACAGTGCCATAGTTATAGAAAGTTGGCAAGAACGGATACAAAATATATCGGCTTTTTCATGTCGAGTCAAGTTACAAAATAAAGGGGAAAAGTAACTGATAAAAATGGCAAACTACTGCTCGTAAAGGACCATAAATTATAAAGTTATTTCCTGACGTAAAAAAGACAAGTTGTCTTTTCATTTCGCCTACTTCAGAATATCATCCTGTCTATCAGTTTGTAGGATACCCTGTACACTTTTTTTGCTAAATGTAAAGTAAGAAAGGTAGGTATACAAAGTCCGATAGAAAAGTAGTGAGAAAGAGTGACATAGAGCGGTAGAAAGAGATAGATGTTGATAAAGTAGAAAAGATTAAGTCGAGTAGTGAGAGCAAAACTGATCTTTTCTTTGTTTTCCAAACAAGGGATAAAACGAGAAAAGGAGAAAGATAATAAAGATAGAGATAGAGAGAGAAAGAGAAAGAAAGACGAAAAAAAAATGAAAATTATTCGAGGTCAAATCTCACTTGGGCGTGGATGTCTTTGAATTGGCTTCGCCTGAGAATTAACTAGGCCTGAGTCAGATTGAACCTTCCATCCAGGCCCTCCAGGTCCTTCCTTAGTTTTGCCGTAAGAGGAAACGATCTGTCTCGCAGACTTACGAGGCGATCGTCCACCTGGTCCAGCAGATTGAGACCGAGCTATACAGGGACACAAGGAAAGAACATAGATCTTAAGAAAAACGATTGGAATTTCGATAAACGTCTACAATATTGATATGTCCCAGAAATACTCGGAGGCTCTTCTCTTCAAGAGAGAAAAGAATGGTGGTGGGTGAGGCACAAACTCTTAAAAAATTGTTGGGAGGATAACGTGGATATTACTTTTTTGTTCTAAAGTCTTTCGCCGGTGCCAAATTTTCTCTACTTTTTTTATACAACCTGCCAATAAATCACTCGGGCGAGCACATAATTCGCATTAAAGAGTTCTACGTTGGTACATAAGTACATTATGCTTTCCCTTGGAATCATGTAAAGTTGGGCAACTCACAGACTTTTTCTTGGATAGGTCACTTGGATATTGCAATGATGACTACGCATAATACCTATATACCTACATACCTATCCTTATCGGAAAAGGTTATGACAAAAAAAAACTTTCTTCTTCTTTGTTCAAAAACACTGCATAATATTGTGGAATGAGCTCTACTGGGAAAGTTTTACCCTGACATGAAAGGGAAACCAAAGAAAACCACATTACATTGCACCCGTATTGTACTTTTGCCTCCACGCGTCTATTTTTTTCATCTGGAAATCGGTCTAATAAATGTAAAGGGGTGATTGCAAATCGATGAGAGGAGGAAAGACAACACGTAGGAAGTTCCACGTAAGACACCATCATGTTTAGTTTTTATTGGGAAAAGGGAGCAGAAAACAAGTGACAAACCTTTAGCTCTCGCAGCTCTGTTAACAGCAGCAGTTCCATCAAGAGGCTTTTTCTTCTGGACGGTTTCGGTATCTTTCTGCTTGTCAACCTAATACCATTAGAACCAACTCAATTCTTCTTCGCGATAAAATCATCACATTAAAAAATTACTATTGGACGGAGAATTGGGAGAACAGTCCAATCAACTCATTTAGTTACTCTTTATAGTCTTTTTTTTTACAAAACGAAGGAAGATACGGTCATGGTCACTGAAATTACTGAAATGATATGTGTTAATCATGTGCTTGATGGACATGCAAACATTACCCTTAAATCACTGAGTGGGTGCTTAGGAGTGGCTGTGTGTGGGCGAGAGGAAGACCTCGTCGGATGACTTCGTTTCACATTTTCCTTCTCTTTCTCCTCTTTGGACAGCCTCCTGGAACAATTAAAAGAAATAAATGTTCTCAAGGGTGATGAAATTTTGATGGCTCCTTAGCAAATGGAGAATTGCAGGAGGATATTGTAAAGAAAGTGGCTAATGCATCAAATGAGAATGTGGTTATTTACTGCGTTGTTGTCGTGATAAGTGCCAAAGCTGCCAAGGAGCTACGTCTGGACACCTGGTCCCATAATTGCTGATTATAAACTTCAGCCATGTGCTGTGGGGCCAACTCCGTACCCCATCCTCGATGCTATTTAAAGAACAAGACACCGGATGAAATATCAATTAAGCATTATAGTCTTCCGGCTTTCATTTCCTTTATCAAATTCGTCTCCAAATTATGGGAATAAGTCATTTGTCATTTTCCTTCTGTCTCCACTGTCGTTGACATTTGTATCAACACGAAGGAAGCAGACGTACATTATTGTAAACTAAGTCAAACGTTTAATGTAAAACAAACTTATTTCCTTCCTGTGTGCTTAAACTGCGGTAGCAGTTCTTCGCCGAAAACTGGTACAACTCTAATCCTGATAATTCTTTTATGCTTGGTTAGTAGACCGGAAGAAGTAGAAGACAAGACTCTAACCGCATTTGCTAATGAGCTCTCCAAAAATCAAAAGACTAAGAAAATGCTAAAATTAAAACGAGAAAGCCTTGAAATGAATTTTACATGGAGCTTCAAAACACCAACTGAGGAAATGTGGAAAAGTCACTTGGTCTACCAACCCAGGAAGGGTAGTTTGGTTTAAGAGTAAACATATCATTAGCAGTACTCGCTTTGCCCATCGGAAATTTACAAAAATATCAAAGGAGGAAATGAGGTTAAAGAGGTTTCTATTTATTACATCCACACACAAACAACTTTATTAAGAATTTTTTCAAACTTACTCGGTATTCTCCGGCTTTCTTTCGCAATTCAATAACTTCGTGGAACCACGGACTACCAATTTCTTGATCACCTTTCTTCTTAAAGAATTTCCCGTCCACGTATTCATACTGGGAGAAGGGACGAAATCTCTTCTTGTATTCTGATAAATATTCCCTGCTACAAAATCGCAGGAGAAAAAAAAGGACAAACATGAATTATAAATCAAGCCTAGAATAGAGTACAGAACGGGGATGGGAATGAGTGTAGCTTTCGCAAGCTTGAAATCTTAAGACTTTATTTGTCAGGCAAACATAAAACTTCATTAGGATCTCTCTCATTCTCTTACTACAGTACAGTCACTCTTTTGGTCTAGGTTACTGTAAGTTTTCTTGGAGAAAAGTAGGCACTTCCCGGAGATTAATTGCCGTTCAAGTTGATTCTCCATTTCTATTCCATTTATTAAGCTTGAAAGAGAGAGATGCTTTTGTGCAAATTTTCTTTATTGGATACACTCTTGTCCCCATATTCTATTTGTTCTTTAGTGCGGTCGAGGCACTGGTGTTGATGGAATATGAGATTATGCACTACATTGCTTGTTATTAATCTGAGTAATTTGCCAACCTTTGTGCGTCACCTCCTCTGTCATCATCCACATCCTTTGAGAAATGCATATTAGTATTATCGTGTTTCGGCTCCCTATCAGTCCATTCGAACGTGTCAGTCTCTTTATTACTATCTAAAGGGACTCTGTTTTCCAAAGAAGGTTGACTTATTCCAGCATCTGGTTTCCAAAATGAACCGAAAAGAGAAAACATAAGATTCAGTGACTCTTTCCAACATTCTTCAAATATTTCATCATTCAATTTATTCAGTAGGATTACACTCAAGGGTAAACTACATATCAACCGTTAAAAAGCCTTTTACTAAGTATGAGTAGCATACGCAAGATATCTTTTAAATAAAACTTGTTTCCTACTTTAATACCTAATTGAATATGCGTCAAACTAGAGTATTATATTAACAGACTTTATTAGCTTCAAAAAGAAGAAAACATTCTTCGCAGTTCTAGCTTATAACGTGCATCTTCTAAATTAAAAAAGGTTCCTCTCATGGGTCGCTTGCAAAGAAACTAGAGAAAAGCCTTTGCATACTTATTAGCATCAAATGGCTATAGTCTGTTTCCAAGCGAGAACACTACATTTTATTCATGCAAAACTTTAACACTTGATTAATCGCAAAAAGGACAGAAAAGCAGCATTACAGTATTCCCGTACAAAACTGAGCTGTAGATGAACTTTATATTCGGCAAGTAATTTTTTTAACGTCAGCTTTCAACTTACGTGGATGTCTTTGGAAATTTCAATGAAACGGAAAGGCGAAAAGGGTCATTATTTTTTCCTCGCATAATAAGACAATTTTAACTCAAAATTTATTGAAAAATAGGTTTATGTAAAAACGTCAAAGTATAAGTGCCTACCGGTTTGGCACAGGTAATATGAAGTTATGTTTAATTTATACAAAAACATAAAATGTGTTTCTCAAGATGTATGATAACATACCACCGCCCTTTTCCTTGAAAATCTACTAATAATATTCAAATATGCCGTTTTGACATTCACCGAACCTTCAAACTGCATGTATTTCGGTGAAACTAGTTCAGAATTTTGTTACAATATGGTAACAATGGAGGAAGCATGGATGAAATAATTTTTAATAAACTACTTACACAACTCACTACACTCTACTTACTTGCAAGAGAAGTAAAATTACTTAGTTTTTGTTGAGAATGCACTGGGACGTTTTCAGTGGCACGAATCGTGCCCATAGAAATAGACTTCCTGGGCCCACTTCCCGCTCCCACGGGATCTGCCTGTAAATATTCAAGACAAAACACAAATTCAGATTTGATCTAATTCCACAATGCACGCACACACCCCACGAGCAAAAAAATATCTGGCGAGTCTATCCGGGTCTAATCAAAATGTCAAATGCATTATTCTAATTGAAATAGCAAATATCATTGATTTAAAAAGATTGAAATTTTGGGCATAAGGAAGTTACAAGAGTAACTCGGTAATGTTGAAGTGCAATCACATTGACAAAGATGCCCAATTGGCCCAATACACAACGACTCAACGCCTTTCTCCCTTCATGCATGAACGTGACATAAGGATACTCTCTTTATTTACCGTCCATTCGAAATCAGATGATAACGTAGTTGGGCTCGTTGCAGACGACATTGTGCTAAAAAGTTCTTGAAAATACTTGAACTGATACATTGGGCCAGTTTTTTATGTTCCTTCTTGCAGAAAAATCGATGAACCGATCCCTTTCCTCTAAAAATGAACTTAAAATAGGAATCCTTCACTTTGTTTTTTACGTTCACTTCTTGTTGCACCGTGTCTACACTATAGCTCACAAAACCACGTATGTTATGTAATCTACTGAGATAATACTGATTGTGAATGGAATACGTAATTATTCTTAGAGTCTAGAATGGAAGATTGACGGAAGCTGCAACACAATATAACTAATAGAATTGCAGTTTGCAACAGAGCGAGCTTTACACGGGACGATTTTTGTAAACGGCCTTCAAGGCCAAAATCATTTTCAAGGATTGCTCATGTTCATATCTCGAAGCGATGATGAGTCTAAATGTTGTTGGGTCTGATGGTTGTTGAGCGTGTTGCTTTGCTAGGATATTGTAACAATCATTAGTTTGCTATTTTGGCACTAGTTTCGACTCAACCATCGTCACAGCTTCCAATACGATTTATTTTAATGGCCACGCTTTATTGGCTTTTTCTGGCTTACGTTGTTTGCCTAGGGGTTGATATTATTCCCACTGAAACCGTTTTAGAAAAGTTTAAAAACTTTGAAATAATAACGCTTTGTTTATTTTAAAACTAAAATTCATCCAGTTTTGAATTCAATTCACGGTAAAAAAAAGCTGTTCTTCTCCTTTAGTCGTTTGCTTGGTTTTGAGTAAACAAAATGGAATATAGCCTCAGAGAAGACTGAATTTAATCTTTGAGAAGAACTCACATTCACTTCTCTATGTCAATTCCATAATCATAAAGCATTAGTAAACCTAGAGCTGTTTCTAGGAGCAAGTCGTTAGTCTCAAATGAACAAGAAGGATGAAAAATAGTGGTCGCGAAGAATATCAACTAAAATTGATGACTACGAGTTTACGAGAGACACTGGAGATCGCACGAATTATTTTTATGAATGATGATGTGCGCTAAGCCCAAGCTTGATGTCAATGCAGAAATGTGAGTTTCAAGCGCAAATTATAGCATTCACTTACACCTCTAGCTACAGAACAAACTACTTCAAATATAGAATATAACACAGTGGAATAAAACTGGGAGTGATGATGATTACTCCGAGAGAAAAGATGATTCACTCGAGTTATTCTTTTTGTATGAGCAGCAGAGAAAAATTGCCTAAGAGTACTACTAACCACTAGCAGTTATCTAGTAGTATCCACTTGGCTGATTAAATTCAGCGTATTCGTGTAACATGCACCGAACAACGTAACAGCACGCAATGGTGTAAACCGCCAGGAAATATATGCAACAGAGTTACCATGCCGCAAAACAATCATCATATCATCTTAACATCTAATGCAATGATGATGCTAACATATTCTACCTACTTTACACCGAGCTTCATTTTGAAACTGTTGTGATTACTTCAAAGTTGAATTTTGATGTTGCACGTTCTCTGCTCATTTAAGGCTGTTTTTTTTTCTTCGGGATGAGATCTCATGTTTACAAGTGACTCTCAAATCCCCATTTTGAACTCTTTGTACTGATGACGATAAGATTTGCTTCTTGTAATTATCTTTAATTTCTTTTCCTGCAATCATTATTACTTCAAAGGATAATGCATCAGCATCTTATGACGATGGGGGAGGATGAAATTAGAGAAGGTTTAAAATTGTAATGAACAAACCTACATATTTTGGTTAGGCAAAGCCGCACTACATGAAATAAAGTACCTATGGTTGATGCAAGAATACATTGCGGTACGACCTAAGAACACATTTATACTTTTACAGTATCTAGATACGAGATGATATTACGATCGCATTAGTTTATTCATCTACAGAGATACTTTCAAGTAGCATATTTTGAAGAAGGAATAAAAGTGGAACATTTTTTATTTTGGGCGTGGGTCTCTACACATTTTACTAAATTTACTCTTTTTTTTAAAGATCATCAAAAAGAATCAATTAGATAACAAAACAGAACCTGAACAAAGTGTTAATGCGAAAATCTTTTTCTCATGATGGGCTAAATTCACCGAGTATTTTTTAGTGGTTGGAAGTTGGAGGAATAAAATAAAATCACGAACTAAAATACGCACTTGATGAAAAAGATGTGTAGGTAACAGGTACGGATGAAAAGCATGCTCTTATTTCTAAAAGTTGTAAGTGAACTACAAAAATACTAGGCAGGGAAATACCCACCCAACTGCGACTTCAGATAATTGGCCATGCATTTCACGAATCTCGCAGTATCTCAGCCCAAATTAAAGCCACATCATTAGACCGTGCAGTAGAAAATCAATTTTTCGTGCACTTTTTTGCCTTGTCATCCCAACCAAGATAAGATGCAGGTATTACAGGTGAGCTGAATGTGACTGAATTATGGGAGTATACTCATTTCCCCTTTATTTTTTCGACTATGAAAAGACAAAAAACTTTCTAAAGAAGAATATGCTTTAGAGTAAACGTGAAGTTGTTTTTACTAGTGTCATCATACTACAAGCATGTTTCATTCAATTCGTTCCGTCCATTTCACTCGAAGATCTCTCACAGGTATTAAGTTTCAAGACTAGATATCAAACAGAGAAACTCTACTCCATTTCTCCACGAAACTAGTTAAGCATGCATAATGCACGCTAAGCTCACAATTTCAAATAAAGCTTCAATTCAAACATTGTTTTTTGTGGTTTTTGGCAAATTTCTCACGCTCACCAAAAATCCTTCCTTTACGTAACATGAGACAGTCTCTACGCTTCCATGTACTTTTTAAGAAGCCGCTATTGATTGCAAGTGATTGCAGACCTACTCACACGTTAAAACCACATTTTAGTCTTTGTTTGCCAAACTCGCAATCAGATGAAAGCCCCTACAGCACAGGTAGATCCATTAAGAAAACTTGAGGCTTAGAATCTACTCAAAAGTTTAAGATGGAGTAGTTTCGAATAAAAACCTAGAAGTCCCAGTAATATGTAAACAAAGCAAAATTGATCAAGAACGTTTGATTTTCTCTTGAACTCTGAAAAAAACATGAAGGTCTATCTAGATATATTACATGCATGAGCATATGTACGACATTAAAGAATCTAACATTTGCCGGCATGAACCTAGTCAGGAATCAAAGAGGATTATTATGTTCCATCATGTTTCATGCTTCACTTCTAAGGTATCATTTCTATCCAGCAAATCCACTTCTGGATGTCAACCAATTTGAAAAGATTTATGTCCCTATGTAATTCAATTCTGTAGACTTCTGCTTGCGGAAGCACTGTCCACATATTTTGTTTACATTGTCCTGAAACTTGAGTGAAGCACACAATCCCTACTCAATATCTTGAGGACAAGAACACTTTATAAATAAAGTCGAATAGAAAGGGAACGCAATTATCTCCCGACTGATAAGGTATAGATACTCCATGTTTTATTTATATTTTCCACGGGAGGATCACCAGATGAGCATTACGTTATCCAGCAATTTCTTAGCCGGAGGTCACCTCTCAACCATACGCCGTCCAAAAAATTTCATTTTAATGGCTCAAGCCTTCCATATATTTCCAATAAAGACTTGGACTCAAAGTAAGCAAAACTTTTTTTAAGAGAACGTTCTGTGATTTTGCGAGCGTAA
>JAANSQ010000861.1:0-18556 GCA_036850885.1 Lepidocyrtinus dapeste | reverse complement strand
GAAAATGAAACCGCAGGACGGTTGGAGGAGAACAGGAAGGGTGAACCAAAAAAAATAATGCAAAAACTAAATTTGATTTTTAGGAATAAATAATGTAATTGAATAGGATTGATTAAATTTTAAATAAGTATATCCATCACATTTACTAAATGCACAAAAATTAAAACTCGAATTCGAAAGCTAGTTTGAACGTATGCATAATCATTAGGCAAAAAATGACATTAGATTTAACAAGTACAACCCGAATTGGGAACATGCATAGGAAACCCAAAAGAGGTCATTAAACACAAAAAAGGACGTGTGTATCTTTCTCAGTCCGAACCATCTTCATATTTTTAAACTTGACTGTTTTAAATTCATCAATTTTTCATAATGAGGGAAAATCGAAAATCGGTCATTCCATTTCTTTTACGTGTATCAGAAAAGAGAGAAAGTAGGGCAGTTCCAAAGCTCAATGTCTTCAAGGATTCAATCAATAACAATGAGGTATTGTGTAGTTATTCAAACAAATACGATTTCCCTCGTGTCGTTAATATTTTATGACATTGAACCTAAACTCGACTCTAAATTTTCGGTTATCAAGGACAAATTCGATAATGTAGTATTGTATTAGCTTAAACAAAGTCGATTTCTCTCGTGCCTTTAATATTTCATGTCATTAAACTTAATTCTTTGAATTTTCAAGGTGAGGTGATGTCTGATTTCTTAATAAAAACTTAGTTACTCCACACATAAATATATTAAAATTACGAAGCTGTACCGTAATCCAGGTACTGGTCTAAATAACTGGGCTGGTTTAATCTAGCTCTCGTGAATATGTAAAAAAATGATTGATAATTAAATGCATTTCCAAAACTATCTATGCTCAGGTTGACTCATTTCAACTTTATGAAAAACGAATTAAACGTAATGACGAAAATGCTTAGTCTGCATCTGTATAAAAATCATGCTCAACTTTTTCATGCAAGGCTAAAAGTGCAATTTAAGTTTGTTCATGCGCAGCCCCGCATCATTTAAGCTTCCATCGACAGCGCCTCATCTTTTCAATCACGCTCTATCCAAAGCGTACTTACAACACTGTAGTACGCGCCCACCTCCGCAAAACATGCATTTTACTCCAAAACGCTCCCTACACAATTCAGGCTGAACAAACGTTCTAGTTGTGGAAAGTGGCTGCCTACACACACGCCATGAAATACAAAATACATGATGCCATGATCGAGTTAGTTCAGAGTTCAGAAACAACTCCTGCATTTGCATTCCACTCCGAATGGAAGAAGACAAATTATTTTGCCTTATTGCAGCGTTTGGATTCCATGACATGGCTCATACAGCTTTACACGATAACATTTCCTTCGTGATTTGCTATTGCCATTATACACTTGCCCAGGTGCATAATACAACGGCCAAAAAAGCAAAACTATTCGGTACAAGGCCATGGCATGCGTGATACTCGAGAATATCTGGCAAAACTTGAGCAAAGAGTGTAAAGTGGAGGAGAGCACAATATTGACGTTCTGCGCTATAAAGGAATTCTCGAACTATATTATTTATTTACGATGAAGCGCGCCAAACAAGAGTACGTGTACTGTCCTCATATACCGTTACAAACGAACTTATGTATGTATGATGTGATGCTTATAGGTATGAAAACTGCGCGCTTGCGACGCAATTACGTTGCGATCATTTGAAAAATTCAGCCGATTAACACACTGCATGACTTTGTTTCATGCGGAAATGATAACCAACAAATTCTTAAAACTTGTCAAAGAATACCTAACTGCTTTGACTAAAAGTCCTGGATAACAGAAGATTTACTGCATTGAGAAATTTTGAGACTGACCGATAAAAAACTTGTCGACATAAATACTTTTGGCTAAATGCACATGTGCGGATACCCTAACAGTTTCAAAAATAACGTCATTGACATTGTCAAGTCAGCTAAGGCTCAACTGATAACATCTCAACTATGCAAATACATTCTAAAAGCTGAATTCCCAGTACCCTAGCAATCATCCTCAAAACAGGCACCTTGGTACCACTGGTCTTTCCCGTATATCCGGGTTTTGATAGCTCAATTCTTTTTTCCATTGGGGGGACTCATAATTCACCCTGAATAGAGTAGAAAAAAATAATCAAAGATTTCTTTCGTTCCCCCATTTCGCTTATCACCCCCATCACGAAGAAAACCATTACTGTAAGGAATTGAATGGAATTTGTGAACTAAAGTCATTTTCAAATTACATACATTTTAACTCTTGTTATTCTAGCAAAAGAAAAAAGTACGAGTATAATATATCGTACAAGATGTGTATGTAGAGCTGTAGAGCTGCAAAAAGATTTTCATTTTCTTCATGATGACACGAGAAGGGAAAAAAGGACATGAATAAAGTATTCTTTTCTGTTTGTTATGTTGCTCGCTGCTGAGTTTGCTTGAGATTGAGTAAAGTAAAAAGTTGCTTCTCCAACTTCGTTTTCTTGGTATGCTCTAGCGAAAGGAGGATGTAAAGCGAAGCAAACGACACAAAACTACTACGCAACATGAGAAAAAAAGACCTTTTCTAGTTCTCTTTTTCCATTACGTTTATTACTAGGGATTTGGAAGATAACAACAAGACTTAATAGGCAGCAGCATTGCACACAGCTCGAAAATATTGAACACATTTATTTTTCTACAACTTACGTAGGTGGATGTTGATGTTATAGCGTTCGCTTCGTACACTCGCTAAGTTTTCCCTATGCTTACTTTTTATCTTGGCGTTTTTTTTCTCGAAATGTGAACTCAGCTGAAGGCTACCCAGCCAAAGTACTGAAGTGGATGCACACACAACGAAAATCCAATGCAGAGAAGGATAGAGTATAGAAAAATGAGAGAGAAGAAAATAATAAGAGCTTTTTTATTCTTCGAACTTAAAGACTCGCTTCGCTTGCGAGCATTGCAAGTATTGAACTGAAGAGAAGTTTTGGGAAGGAGCGTAACATGGACTGGATGGATTCACTAAAGTTTTTTATGCGATATGGGAAGCGAAACAGAAAAGATTTTTCATATAGGTATACGGTTTCAACTGAATACGGTACTGACTAATGCAGTATAACGGCAGCCTGAACTTAAGCAGCGCCATTGGATTTTATTGGGGAGAATACGGCCATACGAATTACTGTCATGGGCGAGCAAATGAATAAATACGGTATATTCTCATGTCACTTGACTGAAATATCTCTAAGCTTTAAATAAAGGCATATTTACTAAATTCAGATATGCAAGTACGAGAGTAGCAGGAGCAATGAAGGCTTCAGATATTAAGCGTCGCGAAAACTTCAGCTTGAGAATGACGACCACTGACGGCAAACACGACAACAACAATGAGCAAAGCAAGAACGATGGATGTGTTGTGCAAAAAGCGAATGAGAATTTGTTGCGTTTTTAAAGAGAGAGAAAAAAATTGTTGCGTTGTTATAAAGTTTAAAGTTGCATGCGAATCAGAAGGGCCTGTCAGTATGCCAGATTTATTCCGCTCGACGAGGAGCAAGGAATTGGATTGAGTGGGAAATTATGAAGAAAGTTACCTACATTAAAATGGCAAAAACGTTATATTGGTTAAGAGTAAAATAGGTTGGATGATCAAGAAGGAGGTGTTATGGTGTTATGGCGCTGCAGGAGTATTACTTAAGGACGCGATAAGTTATTTGGTTTTTACTAAGATATGTATAAATTATTTTCACATGAAACATTTGTTAATCACAAATTATTATAAGTTCTCCAGTCACTGGATGAAAATATTTAAGTAGATGGAATTAATTTTTGATTTGAAGCAGTTTGCACAAGACACCAGTGGGTAAGATGGCTTTCGAGATTTCAATGGTAACCTATGCTATTTCTCTTAATCTGAATATTCGAAGACTCCAAACCACATAATTTTCAGAGCAAGATGACGAGTTACCTTTGAAGTTGTACACCGCAGAAGATTACATACCTTCCTGTGTAGCAGCCTTAAGATTTGAGAAGAAAATTTGATTGTAAAAAATGCGCTAAAAAGGCATTATTAATCTGCTTTTTAAATAATATGATTCTTATGCATTTAAAGTAACACGTTTGGAATAAATAATTCTTATCTTGATTTTAATTGGACCCTTCCAAATTCTATCTTGGCCGATATCTTCCCGGGGTTACTTAATTAAAAAAATGGGCACCAGTGGCAATCGAGTAGTTTTACTGTGACTATAACAACTGGTGCGAATATCATCAAAATAAAAAATGACGAGCGGTTATTTGCAATGATTCATTTATTAATGACAAATTAAGTTATATCGCGGATAGCATTTTCTAATCTAAAGGAATATCTCTGGACCTGGAGCAACAAATATAAATCCAGCGGTGACAAAAAAGGCCACCATTTTACTTGATAAGTTGGCTCTGATTAATTTTTATAGTTTATTTTAAAAGTTTAAAGGTTTTATATGAAAATGATTAATTTCAAAACAAAGATTGAAGCCACAAATACTTTAATTTTAAATCCTTACCATGTATAATACCTACATCGCATTTCACAATGTACCTCATGCGCATTTTTTTCGCGCTTTATTAGTTTCCCTAGCAGCGTACTTGTTCCCTCCATATACCACGACAATTCGAAATTGCTTCACTCATGCTATACAGTACGTGACACCATACCAGTACCACCACCACCTGACGCTATATCAAGACAGTTTCCTTTCAGCCCTGCACGTCGTCGACGACAATGCCGCGATGATGATTTTCATGATGGGGACTATGACGTTGCATAAAATGTGAGAGAGCCTATCTTACAAGGCGAAACAAAGAAAAGGAGGTTGCCGTTGTCAGCGTCAAAACCCAAGCCCATTAGGTCGCTCAACTGACGCTATCGTTTGTAGTATCGAATCATGCGTCAAAGTAGAAATTCATGCATGTGTCTTGTCAACAAAAGCGAAATGAATTTTTTCTCATACAAAAAAAAATTCTATTTACTTTAGAACTCCTCCAAAAAACATTTCCTCCCTGAAAAGTCCGTCACCTCACATTGCAATTCTGGTTCCCTCCAGATAAGAATACTTTTATATTTTCATTTTACACAGAGACTTTTCCAGAGATACCCTCTTTTCGTAGCTGCTTTTTAGGTATTCCACCTCCCAAAGACGCGGCTTTGTGTCGTGTCCTCCGGACAACATCGACCTTTTTACAAAGCAAAGCCATACATGCCATTCTCTTCTATTATTTTCTCCTTACTCCACTCGCTCGCCTTCACTACATTTTGCTCTAGAGTATTAAGCAGCAGCGACTCCAGACAGGTGAACGGAGGACACAGGAACCAGAAAAGCAGACGCCACAGCCATCCACCACCACCACTATCGCCACGAAACCCAAAAGAAGCTAGAACCTACCAAAGTCGCAAAATAAAAGCCTTTTTCCTCCAAAATTCTCATCATCTATCCATTCCACCACCATCCCATAACCCATCCCATCCATTTCCCCAACTACTCCATCCAAACTCCACCAAACAATTTTTGCCAGTATACATACATTCTTTCGCTCATTCGCTGCGCTATATATGCTCCTCTTTTTTTGCGTTTTACTCGTTGTTTGTTCCCCTTTTTCCATGAAAATGAATCTCTCTCTCCAAAACTAAAAGAGGAAAAAGGCTAGATAAAAAAATATTGATTCTTTTTACTACTTTTTTCTCTTTCTGCTCCTGTTTTCCAAAGAAGACTTTTGGGCTGGTTGTGTACTGATGTTTTGGTGGTCCTCCTAGCATCACTCTCAGTTACTGCTATGGTTCAGTACAAACGCTCTCGAACTTTTCCCTAAAGTTTGGTCGAATAACAAAATACGTATATTATCGACGCTGCAGTGCTGCCACTGTGGCCAACTGCTGGTAAACAAATATAGCACAGCTTTTCCTTTTTACTTTCCAAGTAATTTTCTAAATGTACACGATAGACTGCTTCATGCATTTATTTATGTCGCAAAAATTAGATGAGCATCCATCAGACAATGAACAAGAGATAAGCTAGGATAACATACTATATGAAGTAGTTTTTTTTCTTGCTCTTTGCATTTTCATATCAAATATAATCTAGATGTAAATCATTCTTAAAAAAATGAAACAATGGTGGTAAATCTGCTTCACCTCTTTGGAAGAAGGAGGAGAAGCGTATCGGGATCGTCATCATGTGAATCATAGGCAATGATGATCTGATCTCGTCAGAATTCTTTTTTTCTTGACAGCAGACAGCTCCTTCCTTCATTTTTATTTTTTCCTTTCCAAGAAATAATTATTTTGTTTAATTTCACCCTTGCATCATCATCACAGACCAGAACGAGTAAAAAATTCTTGGCATACTACAACCGCCCACAACGAGTACCTACAAGCAACCTTAGCAACCCTAAAGTTTTTCCAGAGTTGCCCCATTCTCGCAATGAGACTGATAAGCTTTGAAAATGAAGGAGGAAATGAGTATGAAGAGCACATGTTCTCGCCATGGCGTGGTCTTTCTTGCGCGCCTTTTGTGTATTTACCGGAGGAGCTGTACAGTGATTAAAACTCTTTTTGGAGTATCCCTTCCCTCCAGATTTTGATGGTGGAATGAGCTCAGCACTCAAGAATCCGCTGGTATTTTATATCTTTTTAGATGGAAAAGAAAAACTTTAATGATTCAACTCAAAGGCTCTATGCCTTTCCTTCTGATCATGAAGACGGTCGAACGAACCAAAACAGGCTAAAGCTCTGAACCACCAAAACAGAAAAAAAACAAGATTATTTCCTTCTATTCCTTTTCATATGAGGAAAGCAAAAGAGACACATTACGTGGAGCAAAAGCAAGTGCTTTTTGCATTTTCCCAACAAGACACACACTCACAGGGAAAATGCTAGAGAAAATTTCAACTTTTTTGACATGACATTAAAACGAAAGAAGAAAGAACATGAAACGAGCTCTCTCTCAGCTTCCTCCTCTCATCTCATTCCCATATCCCTCCCGTACATGACACAAGGAGCTTGGGCTAAACTCATTTTCTTCTCTTGTGCTTCACATTAAAAAGGAGAGAAATAATAATGGAATGAAGTAAACTAGAACTACGACTTCCCTTCTCAGTCGAAAAAGCGAGTGAGTGAGTGAGCCAAGCAAAAGCGAGTTCGTTGTCGTAACGAAAACTACATAAGTATACACAGAGAGAGAGAGAAAATTTTCAAAGAAGAGAATAAAAAAAAGTATTCAGTTTAGACTTTCAGAGCAGAGACGAGTCACCCATACCACCATTATTACTCTAGCATTTTCTTACACAGGCCTAGAGGAATGAGCAAAGAAGGAAAAATTTAGAAAACCAAACCAGCACACGAACGTTGCATGAGAGAGCGTCAACACAAAAACCAAATTATATATATATTTTNATATTTTCTCGAACAACTACTCCATAGCATGATGCCATGGCACATAAAAAGCCTCCAATATTCCATCCAAAGAATAAGTACAGGTTCTTTCCTTCTCCAACTGATTTTTTTCTGAACTTTATATTCACATTGCCATTGCATGCTACGTAGTTTTCAAATAGTCCACTCAGAAAAACAGGCTTAACGTAGATGGGGAAAATAGGAGGAAAAACCTTGTACACAATTTTCCTCCTGCTTATTTTTTCATTTCATTCCATTCTAAAAAAACTGCTTACATATTATACGAGAAAAAGGATTTTGCTCTAGTAGGACATTTTGTAGTAGTACCAATGCTGCTGTTCTTTCCAACTGTTCCCCTTTTCTCATAATATTTTCCCCTTAAGTTGGTTCTACGAGCA
Organism: Lepidocyrtinus dapeste; assembly: GCA_036850885.1. NCBI lineage: Eukaryota > Metazoa > Arthropoda > Collembola > Entomobryomorpha > Entomobryidae > Lepidocyrtinus > Lepidocyrtinus dapeste. Next base: position 10,752 of record JAANSQ010000861.1, on the reverse strand, counting down.
CATGCACACAAGGCTTCCCTTTTTCCCTCAAAAAGTCCATAACATTTTATCTCCACTTCCCCAAAAATATATTTTGTATGGTTGAAGACTCCAAGCATACAGTTTTTCTCCCTTCATGTTCGCAAGAGAAGCAATGTCCTTAGCTGTCCTCAACCCAAGTCGAGTCATTTGAGTAGTCAAGCTCTACCAGCGAACACATCGAAGGAAACTAGAAATTTTACATGGACCACAATACCATTATTGCATGCATGCAATAGGGATTCTTTCAACAATGCCATTGTTGCTTTACACCCTGAATCTAAGCAAAGAAATACTATATAGGTATCCCTCTTGCCATCGCAGCAGAGCTTCATTGTTATCACGAAAGCATAAAGTAGGTATACACTGTAGTTCAGTTCAAGAGAGAGAGGGCCTTAATAATGCTTCCACGCCATAACCTTATAAGCTTATTTTTTATCGAGCGTAGACTCTAAGAGCAAAAATACATTTATACAACTCTGTATGCTTTTGTGTTCGTATAAAGTAGTAGGAGCCAGTTTAGTTTATAGACCTTCACTAAGAAATGTTTGTATGCTGGTATGGCTTAAGCCCATAGGAAAATATTTTGTCCTGCTTATTTCAGGTCGATATTCCCTATAAGCTTATATGAAATGTTGAATGTATGTATCGTATTATTATCTCCTTTTTAGCTGGTGCTGCCGCCACTCTGCTCACATTCCAAAGTAAATTCACATCATCAACAACATCGTCATGAAAAAAGTTTTTTTTTTTTTTTCTTTTTATGTGTTGTAAGATAGAGAGGCTCGTTCGAAAAAAAGAACGAAAGAAGAACAGAGAGAAAAACTCATACGAAAGTATGATGCAGCAGCACACAGACGCTTTCTGATCTTTTCAGAGAGGATTTTCAGTGCGATTTTGCTTAATTGTGCTGCTGCGCACAGGGAAAAATTATTTTGGAGGAGGACACATAAAAAATATCTTGTTTTCATGAAAAGGGGATTTCAATTTTGAGATCTTGCTAATTTTTCTTACAGATAAGGAAACGTTTCATGAGATGATATTTAAAAATATTATTTCGCAAATAGTTTCAATACACATATCATATAATCTACAGTAGTTTGTAAAGTTGGACCAACTATGAAAAAAGAAATTGCAGCAAAGAACCATGAAATTGTCATGCCAATCATAGACGAACGTAAGTCGCGAAAAATCACGGAACGGTCCTGGGCGCCATGGCGTTGGAAAAGAACCTAGTTAGAAAACTGACCAAAGTCATTTAGGTACTTACCGAAAGAAACGAAATCAGAGCTGTGGTGCTAGGGTGAAAATCATCGATATCGATAATATAGCTGTACAATGGCATGCAAGAGCTTATGAAACTTTAACTTTACTGCGCCGTCGACGAGAAACAACAAGTCATGATGAAGCTTTTTATCTGAGCATTATTTTCTTGACGGTCGCTCCGCACAGAAACAATTTTGAAACTGAGCAGTAGTGTTGGAGTCAGAGTCAGCTCAGCAGTTTTTATTTCTTCATATCTTTAAAATACTTGGCTTTGATAACCAGCGAAATATGAAATGCAGAGAGAGGGAAAATGAAGGCTCATGATATTTGACTATATTATGTTGTTTGGCTCTTAGTTGATGTTGATGATGACGAAGTAGGTACAACTCTCTGAATCGCACAGAGAACCAACAACATTTTTTTTCTTATTGCTTCTGCTTTGGTGTAACATGACATGTCACGAAACGATGTGCATATTTTCTTTTAGTGAGTGTGCTGCTCTCTGTACACATCACCAAGAAAAATATAAAATGTAGAGAGGTTGTTCGAGAGTTAAAGTTACGACTTCGACTCCGTGGCGCACACAAACGCTCTGAGAAATAATATTGAATAAAATGGATTCACGTTTTTCATTTTCTTACAGTATGACTATGGGTCGGTCAGGCTAGAAAGGAACAAAAATATTCACATCTGTCCAACTAAAGCAGAGGCATAACATAGAGCGTAGTATGCACAACAGAGTTAAACCTTAATATTTTTTCTCGAGCTAAAAAGGAAAAATACTGAACAGAATGAGTTGAGTCAAGTAAGGAGAATAAAGGCTCAGAATAAAATGTGAATTTTGAGGCTAACATGAAAAAGCTCGGTGTGTAGGTGCGGGAAGAAATATAATGATATTCGATGCTTTTGCTTTGCTACGATGATGTCGACTTGAACAATTTTGGAAGGAAAAGACCAGACATAAGCTTAGAGTTAGTGCATATGTACGGGGAATATGAAGCAGCAAAGAGAATAACAGGCCATAGCTTCTTCGACACAAGGATATTTTGCCTGTTTGGTTGGATGACTTGAGAGAATAACGTAGGATATTTTATGTGTACCTAAGAGCATTCTACGTTGAGGAATAAAAAAAATTCTATTTCTCACAACAGAACTGCTAGAGCACGGCAAGAGAGAACAGAAGAGCTTTTGCCTTAGAACATAACGAAAAGGAAACCAAGCCAAACGAGTAGTGAGTTGAGTAGAGGCAAAAAGCTTTTTTTCAAGAGAGAACTTTTTAGAATGCTGTTAGGTACAAGGGAACATTATTATGTGCTGAACTAATGCCTATATGGAAGTTTACTTTGGGTTATGTACATACATCAAGCTTTATCTTTTGGCTTATAGGAGAAACACATTTATAGTTGAAAAGAAGCAGGATATTATTATTGAGGTATGTATGTACTCGTTCGAGAGAGAATATAAAGAGAACTAGTGAGAGAGAGAGAGACGAAAATGTTGATATTGATGGTGATGATGATGATGACGGGAGTACGGTACAAGTTTTTGAGCTGGTAGACCTATAATAAAATGACTCTATAGATATAAAGTTGGATGAATGCTTGCATGCATATATGGAATCAGACTAAGGTTGCTTTTATGTTCAGTTCGTGTTTCATGTAGGAATTTTACCTTATATCTATAGGGGAAACATTGCCTTATAGATATAATTTTTTGAGTTTTGGAGTTTATGAACGTTACCTTATAGGCTTATCTTGAGTAAAATGTATGTACATTAACTTTTTATGTATGTATGGCTCTACCAAGTAAGCATGCAAAAGTGAAGTAAGCAGCAGCATTTCATGAGAGAGTGAGGGGAAAAATGGGAATAGGACTGGATTGCATTCGACTCTGTTGGCTCAATTCAAAGGAGGCGAGCTGAAAGCAAAGAAGCAAGAGAAGTGAGACTCTGAGCTATTCCAAGGAAAAAGCACGACACTAGAAAAGCAGCTGCTTTTCTCTTGTCAATTTCAAATATCTGTAACGTGCGTTTGACACAAAAAAAGTAATTAAATAGGTTCATGTAGTACTACACTACTATGTACTAATGTAATAGCATTCCACTTAAGAAGTAAACAAAACTATTTAGAAAAAAAAATCAACAAATTGTGACTTTTTAGTACCGGGGTTTATTCAACGAATTTACTTACCGGAGATCATCATCGAAAGGAATCATCATCTGATGACGTTCTTTGCCCATCAATTAGCCTCTCATCTGTCAAAGTTTCCTTGTGCCACAGTGAGAAAAAAGAACTGATAAATACTTTGTCACTAATCAAGTATGGTGAATGTCCACAGTATGAAAGCCGGTGAACTGTTTCAATAGATGAAAAATTTTGTTTTCAAGTCAGATGATGAAAGGAAAACGAAAAAACTGTGCCTCCTTTAAGTAAAATATAATATACTCTGCGTATTTATGTGCAAAAGTGTACGCAAAAAATAAACTGACAGTTCACACAAAAAGAGTTTAACTCCGTGTCCTTTTTGCTTTGCTTTTTCTCCGAATGTAAAGATAACAAATCAAATTTTTGAATTCGCGCCGTTTTCCCCTTTTCCCTCATGCATACAAGCATTGTCTTTTCTACCCAAAAGGAACTGATTTTGAAAACCTAAGAAACGCTAGAAAGCGCGCCAAACTTTAAAGCACTTGTATTTAGTGCAGCACATTTGAATCACTCACTCATTCTATCCATTTGATGATGATGTCACCACGAAACACATCTGATTGACGATGGGGTAGTGAAAAATGTCAACCACTACGATTTGTAACGGACAACCTGTAAGTATTTAGAGACTTTTTTTTAAATCTTATCATTTTTTTTTTACATTTCCATGTCAACTTTTATACCATACATTGCAATTGAATGATGAACATTGGACCAACTAGTGTTTGATAGTAAAAGCATCAGACAATGATTTAAATATCCATGACAATGCCAATTTAGGTTCACCATATGCATACCACCGGTGCCACGCGAGTGGAAAAATGCAAGAAACAAAACAATGATCGTTTTTTTATTGTCATGTGCTCTTGGAGCGATATGAGTGGAATGCGGTTTCAAGATAATTTCCCATTGTATGCTTCTCCAGCGGTCTTTTCAGCTGATCGTATTCATGTGTAATGCCTTTTTGTTGTTGATGATGATGATGTTAGTTATTTGTCGTGATCACATTAATGTAATGATGAGACCATATTGTGTGTGGCACAAGCTCAAAGGCTGAGATGGCAAAGTACAATCATCCTAGAGCATGTCGTCTCAATGAATACAATAGGCTTTAATTGGTCCAATAATAAGATGTTCTTGCGCCTGTTGCTCATATTCCATTTCCCAGAGGGTAAACTACATTTAGTTTTTATTGTCTGAACTGCATTTACTCCTTAATTCATTCCCTCTTATTGTAACTGAGTGTCAGCATTAAATTCGTTTTGTTCTAAAACTTCACATCATCCAGAGGGTGTAATAAGCAAGCTTGACAGCTCAAAAATATCTATTTCTTTTTTAGAACGTGAACAAACCTACGCATGATCTTGATAAGGATTATGAGTCCACGAGTCCATTCTCTTGTCTGCCGCAGACAAAGTGAAAGCAAACAACTTTCACCGCGAGTAAACATCATTACAAGAAACTTGACAGAAAAATGCATTTAAGAAACGTGCGCTTTACTCCATTCCCTCCATAGAAACCGTAGAATACTACTATGGAGTAAACTCTCTTTTCAGAAAAGAAGAAAAACTTTTTCTCTCCATTCCAACGGGTATTAATAGCTTGGGAGAGCACGCTAATTAAAGTCATTTTCCTTCCTTCCTCCAAGAGAGACGCACCTCAGGAACGAGAAGAAAAAACTTCTCCTACTGATGCTCACCAGCGTTCGTAATCTGGTTGCCCTTGTTCCACGTGCTTTTACATTTTGACCGGAAAATTATATTGTTTCATTGTTTACTTCTAGGGATTAGATGCATCCTCATTATACCCGTATAAAGATTAAACATTTTGTGATTCATGCGCTCACTCATTCACCATCCATATTCCATTGCATCTTAATATCTTATCCGGTTAAAAAAAAGTTCATGAACCTCGATCATGCCGTCCTTCCTCTCCGGTCTCCTGCTGTTTCCAAACCTCAATACTTGACTGGATTCAATTTCCTTTGAGAATCAAGACAAAGCCATTTTTCATTTCCTTCACAAGTCATTACACCCTTAGTGTGTCACTTGTTGTACTTACTTTTTTAAGCGTTAAATCTTTTTATCTCGAGCCATCCTCATTCAAATTTCCATATGAACTGTATCAGATGCATTGTTCACCTTCATTTCCTTTTCTGGCCTTTACATTATTGTCCAAAATGTGAGTATTTTATTGACCCTGTGAAACTGCATGGAAATGGCATGTTTATTTATTCCCCACTTACGCTAGACTTTCCATTTCCATAAGGAACAAGAGCACAGACAACAAGTGCATTTACGTATTTTTTAAAGCTTCTTTCCTTTCCTCTAATTCATTCCTCCTAATCTACATCCTTTGCCGCGTCTCCCATTCAAATTGGCTAAATTACTTTTTAATTTGTTTTTCTTGCTTATACCTATACTTTTGGGAAGAACCGCATGTTGCTGAACAGCTGAAAATGTTGTGTAAAAAATGGTAATAAATCAGCAGCTAGGTTTTTAAAACTAAGCTATAAAAGAGGAATACAATGAACCTGGTATATCATTTTATATCTCTATTATGTGATGAATGATTCCTATTAATTCTGTGTGTTTTGGTGGGCATTAAGTCAATGTTATTGTGTAGACTCACTCTAGACGTGAGAAACACAATATGTAGGGAAAAAAGGATTATATGATTGCAATAGTTGATTTGCATTAACAATTCCTTCCTTCTCTCACAGTTTTTTTTCAAGATATCACAAAAAATATTTGTAGTATTGCATTACATCTTATGAGCAGCATTACTACCTAATACATTCCTTACAATGTTTTCTTGGTTTTACCACTCTGTCATAAATATTCGTGGTAATCACCACCTCTATCATTCTCAGCTGAGGTGAGTTGAGCCGAGCCGAAACTGAAAGGTTTATATAAGAGGCGCTAATGACATATGTATGAGTTGATGATTGTCTAACAAATTGCATAACAATATTGAAGCTTGGCTCGTGTTACTTATGCAAAGTTTTTTTTGTCAACCCTCACTCACTTCACGTCACAATTCATGTCAACGTGAGGATTTATACATGAGCCGTGTCAATAGATCATATCACACTTAAGATGAGACCTATAGCAGTTTCAAGAGGAAGAAAAAAAATGCTTCAACTGCTCAAATATCCCAATTACTTTAGTTATTCTGTAAACTTGAGGATGTCGGTGGGTACGCATTTTTCTTTGAGGTTTGAGGTGGTGTGAGCATGTGCCCAAACCAAAGAACCTGTGGAATATTTTGTAAATATTTTGCTTCTTCTGGAAAAGGAATCTTTCATGGGCAAACCTTTCCTTAGGGCTTGGCCCAGTAATGTTAAGAACGAACTAGAACTGATCATTTCCATAGAATTTTCTTTTGCCTCCCACGCATCGTCTCATCATTTTTAATCCAGCGTAGAATCATTTTACTGTTTTTACATGACAACCGCAATCTAAAAGAACTAACCAATTTACATAATACAATGGAGACTTGAGAATAAATGAATGAATTATAAAAAAATCTTTGGGATGATATTGTAATGTTAAAGTGTGTAGTTGATGATGATCATCTTCTTTTATCGTTTTGGGGAAGACCATACCACAATTATAAAAGGAAGAGTGAAAACGTCAAAAAAACAGAAGGAATGCCATGTGTCTGTAAACATGATACACTTAATCATTCCGTGTTCGTGTTAACAAGCCATAATTTGACAAATCAACAAGTACCTCGTTTGCTCCTGTAATTAATAATTATGCGCTTTAGCCATTTTTTTGTCGCCTTGCCCAGCCTTGTTTGTATTGGCTTGACTTGATCTTGATTTGATCAAAATCAAAGCTCGTTTTTTAAGCTATGTCAAGTTGACTCTGTGCTCATGGCATGGCTCATTTCATTTATCTGATGATGACTGATTGCTCTGTACTCCTCCGAACCAACTTATGAATGAGAATGGGACTCTGTATATGTGATGGAGTAACAGCAATTATTTGTTATTGTTATTATTATTTTTTTATTCGAGTTGATTGTCTTGTCTTGTCATAAATCGTGAGGGGAGAGCATCATCATTTGGCAGAAAAAAGGCGGTAGACTATTACGATATAGGATGCACCATCATCACCTTCATATGGAATGTGTATTTTATCATTCGTCATCATTCTTGTCTTCTCTCGTATTTTTTTTTGATGAATGGATTAAAAAATGTATAATGTGGATATGGTATGTGCATAGTAATAAAAAAATTGGGATAGGTTTTTATACATTTTTCTCGAGCACATGTCTAGTGTTCCGTTTTGTTTACATCCATTAAACTCCCATTTTTATTATTTATTAATGACGCAAAAAATGGACTTGTTATGCATACATGTACTTCTACGTGTTCTCTAGAGTGAATAAGGTATATTGCGTATAGTTTTTAATGATTTGATTTCGTGGGCAAGGATAAGGATTCATGTTTTGTGGTATAATGTTTTTAAAGGTCATTAAAAATGAGTATGAATTACTACATAGATAACCAAAACAGATTACCCGATACATGAAATACGGACACATCCCCCATACCTAATTTTTTCTCATTTCCTCTGTCTCAGTTTAACTCAGTGTTCAAGTCGTTAACATAGGAAATTGAGTCTATTCAAATTTAATACGTAAGTTCCAGGTAGTTTTTGTTAAGGTAGAGGTTTCAGAGTTTCAGACCAGGGAAAAATTACAATATTTAATGAATGGACTGGACTTGTCGACAAGTTACTGAAACATGGTCGGACATATTTTTTTTATTTCCAGAATTAGTTTGTTGTCTAGATGATAGTCAATGAAATGGTTTTCAACCTTGTTGCTGATAAATTGTTTCAAAAAATTTATATTTAGAGAATGATACGCCAATCAAAACCTAATCAAGTAATTATATTCTCAGCAAAAGCGAGACGACTCGAGACTAAACTATATCGTCCTTACGCTTTATCCAGCCTATGTATGTCTTGAAATTTTAATGAACTCTTTAATGAAATTCTGATTAGAATATTATTGCCCTAGGTTCAACCTAATGTGGGTATTGACTTAATGATTTTTTTTAAATTTTTAGACTAGACAACTTTACTTTCTGTGTCAAGTTACATTTATGCAAGTTCATTGGGAGTACGCAATTGATTATATCTTGAATCAGGTCATTATTGCCGTTTTTAATTTCATTACGTTACTCAATATATGGAAGAATTTTAAGTATATTTTCCCATAGGATTAGGTACTCCTTCCCTCATATAATTTTGCAATAGACTCTAGTCTATCGAAGCGATCAATGCAATCCGCAGCCTTGTCCCGTTCTCCTCATACCCTCCTATGACTTCCGAACTGAAAACATGTACAAATATTGAATTTTGAATTGCACATCTCCTCAAACCTCTACCTCCAACCTTAGGTCCATACCACCTCCACCATCTCATTGCACCCCACCCCCAACAAATTTCGTGTCCAAAGCAACTGCCTAGGTTCTGCAAATAAATTAGGTTCATGTTTACAGCTCATGGTAAAGGTGGAGAGCAGAAAACAGGCATAAATGAATTCTTTTAGAAGGTAAAACTTGAATGCATTGAATTGAGCCTACTGCTGTAGCCACTATACAAGCAAAAGGTTGAGGTGGATTGGTTTGGATGATATAGGATGCACATATAAATACATATAGCTTGGTCGTGGTACTGAGGAAGGCAGAGGTTATGTACATTTTGTATTGCGCTATATCCCTATAGGAGTAAGCTTGGTGTTTGCCTTTTTTTTTACGTAACTTCATCTCTCTTCCTATATATGTACATTGGTGTTATGAACTATGAAGCATAGTAATATTACCTATACAGGGTGATATAAGGTCTTTGCCTGTGTGTCTTTATATTTCGGCATACCTACTCTATTCGTTTTTTTGGAAAGGGAATCTTGCCAGAAAAAAAAGAAGAGTATTTTTTTACTTTTGGATTTGGAAGAGTTTTCTACATACATTTTTTTATAAATACAAGAGCCAAAAAACTACGTAGAGACGGTCCTATCACATCACCAAATAGATGAGGAGAAGAAGATGATGATAAAAAATGTGGAATGGGTAGTTAGGATATTAGGATGCATTGCAGTAAGGTTAGGTGGGATTTGGACAAGTTATATGGCTTATTATCAGTGTCTGGGTTTTTCAGCGATAGCACACAGCATTACTAAACAGAGGACCTAATGACAGGACGGTGAGAGTACGAGTGGAGCAAAAACGAGCAGGTCAATAATAAAGATTTTATGAAAAACCTGCTTTTTCTTAGATTAAACTTGAAAATTTTGCGATAGAATGTAAAACTTAAACTAGAGAATAGAGAATTTTGATAATGTTCTGGAACGGCCTTGACTTTGGAAAATTTGGAGAGTTTATTATAGGCAAATATGATCTGATATTGAAAATTGGTTTCAAGTCAAGTGCTGCTGAAAGTTTCTGACCAGTCATGTCATGTCCGTGTGCTTAGTGCGCTAATTTCAGTTCTCATAAAATGATATTGAAAGACTGAGTGACTCTCCAAAAACCGAGCAGGACAGCTCAATCCGGACTCAAGTGGCAAGAGAGAAAGCGATAGGTTGAATCAGAACAGGATGATAAAATTCATTCTCATCATTTTAGAATAGCAGGTGTTTTAATGTACCAGGCTTATGATTCTTGTGTGATGATCTCTGCCAAAAATTTATACTGTGTTCCAGCTGGACCAACAGAGTATCTTTAATGTCTTTCTTTCCCCGAACGTTATCATCGAGAGTGAGTGGCATGATAGGTAGCCACATTTTAAAGCTGCTGATATTCAGGCAGGTTGTACTGGCCAAGCTAAGTAAGTTAAGTAATTGCAATCCCATATAATTCATTTTCATATTTCCAGCGAGGCAACGACGTAGTAGTTTTGTGGAATATCATATGTTTACTTACAAGTATGCTCGTCGTTGGGATGGAGAGTAAGACATGAGGATGATGATGGGATGAGAGACAAGGCGCGACGTTGATATTTTTGATGAAGCTCCAAATCCTCATTATCATCTCGTACATTTTATGGAAGACCATTTTGTAAGAAGAAACACCGTGTTTGTTGTCAATGATAAAATACTTTTTGCGAAAATATGATGCATCCATGCCTACATTTTTGTTGGATGCAAGGTCACTTTACTTCCAGTGATAGAGCCAACAAAAGCCAAAGCCAGGTTGCATAAATATGATTACACCATCCTCAGTACAGCAGGAATGTCTGAATAACAC
>JAANSQ010000860.1:0-15844 GCA_036850885.1 Lepidocyrtinus dapeste | reverse complement strand
TATATGGCACACACATTTCATGGCCTTTTTATACATAGTTTTGTCCTTAGAAGACAAGCTCCTGAATACATGGTTTCTTGAACGAAGAGAGAAAGAGTTACAATTGAAAAGAAGATGGGATTGAAATATAATATAAAATGATTTAGCTTTCTCAACACTCCTTCATCTTTTCGCTTTCGCTCTCGTCCCTCTTCTTTATTCATTTTGTGAAGTTCACTCGTGTGTATGTGTGTGTCTGTGTATGTAGCGTCCTGTAAGCTTTCTCTGCGTGTGGATATTACCTTACACCTACAAAATGCAAAGAAAAAACGGCTCAACAAAGAAAAGTTTGGATGTAAGCGACAACTTTTTCCACGAAGGAAAAATAAAGAAGATAATATGATGAGAAAGGCCTTCCTTTTCACTTCTTGAATAACGTCTGTGAACATTCCAGACTATTTCACGGCCTTGGTTTGATACACATTTCCTTACACACCGGCAACTTTCTTCCTTGCCTCTATACCTCTCACATTCTTTGATTCAATGCACTTTATCAGCTATCAAGTTAAAAAACAAGCACTTAGTTTTCCCTGTAGCAACAGAGACAGTGCTATTACTCCCTATTTTATTTTTTGCTCTCTGCTCAACAAAATTCATTCAAATACAGCAAATTGGAGTTTAGCCAAAACTGGTGCAGCTCGGAACCTAAGATTCATTTTCTAATATATTTTAGAAATCAGCCTTATACCTATAAGAAAACCAACTTTGCAAGTGAGATTTTTTTAGTTGGTTGGTAAATTATAGTTTATAACGGAAGAGCTTTCACAGAAATAACTTTTAACCTAAAATACCTTTTGGAATGAAGAGCATTAATAAGTTTTCAACTTTTAACCGTCCAATATTCAGTTTTTAGCAATATCACACCACGCTAGTAAGACTGCATAGTGCACACTTTAAATACTTCATGAAAACCATTAATAATGCATGGATTTAGACTGGCGCTGTTTGGGAAATGAGAGCCAAAAAGAAAAAAACAGAAATGTGCCTGCACTTGACACGGTTTTCATTATGTAGTATGTCTTGCTACTTTCTCCTTTAAGATGTACATGTAGGTATAGGTACTGACACATCTGTATTCTATGAAACGAGAATCAAATTACTATGCAGCTTTGATACCCATGTCAGTACATTATGATAAGTTGTTTTTTTTTACCAAGCACAAGATAATGTAGGGAGACCCAAAGACGTTTAAAAAACAATAAAATATTTTCGGCAAATCAAATATTTGGCGCTTGCAACTTTTTTCCTTTCACATTAGAATAGTATTTTTGTAAACTTTCCAAAAAAAATTCATATTCCAAAGGAACTCATCTTGTCCGGTTGCCTTTTCAAAATGGAAAAAAAGAACAAGCCTGGTATCAAGCATTTACACGAAAAAATGTTTTCTGAGAAATTTCAGCAAAAAAATAATTGCACAAATGTTGGCCCCGTAGACAAAATTTAGGTCTTGTGTAGTCGTTGCTGTTCTCAAATTATAGAGTAGAGGGATTTCACGCTATGTTAAAATTTTGAAAGTTAAGTGTTAACGAAGCGTAATTAAATCAGAACGGATTTTTTTTGCATACTTTCTGACGACATTAAATGGTTCAATGGCCGGGACTTGCAGCAAAATTTTACAAATGTTTTTTTTTGTTTAACGATTTCGTCTTTGGTATGCAAGTGACAATGGAGATTTCTTTGCAGTTTTGCCTGAATCTTAAGATGATTTAATTATAGGTTTTTGTTCGCTGGTGGCGTTGACAATGACGTGACCTATTTAAGTTTTCCATCGTGTTAAGTTGTTCTTCAGCTATTTCCGCTCTTAATATACCAGTGCCTTTAGGAACCTGGCAGGTTGTTTAATTTCGTTTTCACACTGGGGAAGAAATGAAACACAAACATAACTGAATTAACCAGAAACAATTATAGAAGTTGAATTGGCGGTAAGAGTTGGTAAACGGTAATACATCATCATTCAAATTACGATACATCACAAAAATGGAGCACAAAGAAAATAAGCTACATGTACCTCCGAGAAATGGAATGGCGTTTTTTAAACTGATGATGATGAATCACCGACACCGTAAGAGGAAAAAATATAAACACGGTTTAGCCTAAAGTACGTGACACTTTATTTTTACCTTAACGTAATTTCTCCACCTACTACTTACAGCACTAAGGAACAATACCTTAGAGCACATTTTGCAAATATATAGAAACTTACAAGGATATCGCTGGAGTTGTTTCATTCAAGGTACATGAGTGTCAAAATTTTAAGATACTAGTTATATAGTACATGCTCTGGCAGGAGAACGTTACATTCACAGTGTTTATATGTAGCTTCCACTAACTTCAGTGGCTTTTGCAAGAGAAATTCAAATATAGTTAAAAACAAGAAAGTTTTGACAATTAAGATAGAACATATACAATGATACAGAATACCGTCTTCATATATCATGCAACGTTTTGCCTTATCTTGTCTTTCCTCTTTTTTATTCATTCCGCCAATCAAAGAAGAAACAATGAATAGTGGGTTAATGGGTAGGTGGAGGCAAAAGTTAACATTAAATTGTAATAATTTATTTGTTTCTTTATTGTACACGGTCCTTTGAAACGGTGAATTAATGGGAACATTTGAAATGAAAAATCGATTTTTTTTTTCATAGAACCTCTTCGTGGCTGTACTTGAATTCGTTATGTTTCCTAATGTCCTTTCCATGTCACGTTTCTAGCCGCTTAAATTCCTGATGAAGGCGGCCAAAACGAGAATGGTGACAATGCCACTCATTTATTTATTGATATCTACGGTTGTCTCGTTCCACGAGACAATTTGCGACTTTGTTATTGTCAATTTTATAACTTTATCGTCACCAAGCTTCACTTCACTCCATCGGATATTTCAAGTCTGACATGCATATCTATATTACAAACGTAATTTTTGATAGATTATCTAAAATGCTATTAGTATTTCCAGAAGACTCGTTTCCATTTTGTATGGATCATCGATTGTAAAATGGATACCATCAGAAACATACACAACCTCCTGATTTCCATTTCCTAAGCATGGGAATTCACATATTGTACAGCAATTCGATTATGTCATAAAGGATTTTCCCTTAAATCATTATGTCAAGCTAATTGAAGGCATTCTTCTTCAACAAACAAGAATTGATTAAGGTTGCTGGTTAAGCTAAAGTATACTTTTTAGATTAAGAATTCTGGGACTAATCTGAATTAAAACAACAAGACCAGCAGAGGCCCTGGTGCTTATTTAAATCATAAAGAAGTTCACCGGCTCACACAAACATTGAACCTGAAAAATTCTTGGAGTTGTCATTATTATATTGACTCGTGCTATCTAGCGTCTTCCAAAAGGTTCAAAATGAAAAAGGCAAAAAGTCAACAAGAAGATCTAGGTAAAGCTCCATAGCATTACTCCAGTCACCCAAGAGAAACCCTATCGGATATTGGCGTTTTCTTAGACAAAGTTCTACTCTTGTGAGTAGAATGGATGGTAATAGAATTTTCACTTTCTCAATCGCAATCCGTATGCCTCGATAGGTGACCATAATGCTACACATGTTATGATATGACTCTGGGGCAAAATCGATAAAATTCATTAAAAAGAAAAGAAAAAACCGCACTAAAGAAATAGAAGAGAGGCGGGCAGAGAAAGGGCCACTTTTCTTCTCTTGAGCGAATTATTTTCGCTTCCTTTTTGAAGAAAGAATGGCTAGTCAATAAATAACTGTCTTCTTGATAGTTGCACTTGATGGATGCAGCAATAAGGAAAGAAGATGGATAAAAGGGCAATAACCATCATATTTCCATACAGATGCTATCATGGATTGCCTCGAGTAAACTCACATGCTCAGTTTTACCCTGGCCGAAAGAATTGCATTGGGAATTTTACAATATATCAATATGTAGATCAAATTTTTACGTGTTCGATCTGCCCTTCTTCCCCAAGTTTCTTTTTTTTGGAGAGAGAGAAAACAAATGGAATGGAGAAAACAGTAATAAGGAATTTATAAAAATGTTAAAATTAGTGGGCAATATCAATGCATGGATGAAAAATTTTCAATGGTTATCCCTTCTTATCAAGTTTCTCCTAGGAATAGAGGAAGGAAGGAAAGATAGTCGTCCAACCTTTTCTTAGGAAATATATCTGCACGAGATGGTAGCTGCGTTCAATTTTATTTCTATCCGTTTTCTAATCTTATCTGAAATTCTTCAATTTTCTCCACTATCGTATTCCACGTTTCTCTTAAAGAGTTAAACCAGACCAAAATATTACTTTCCTAGATAAGCTTCATATGTACATTTAAGTATGATTTTATTATGAGATGCAGACAGAGATTTAGCGTAACATACAAAAGATATTTAACGACTATGTTTTGACTGAAATTGAGAAATATTGGAGGCAGAGAAGAGGTTTACAATCTGCTTGGCTAACAAGAAATAAATTTCGTACGGTTAATGATAAACAAGATTTATTTTTGTCAAGGATCAATAACAAGGAATTCCCTGAATGGATAAATTTCACAAAAACTATTTTCGATAGTATTTTTCCCTATTTAGATTTTTCCAAAGAAAATATAAGAGTTTCGTGAGAGTCCTTCAAAAATCTTGTCAAGCTTTTTTATGAACACACAAGAAATCATAAATATCGAGCTGATATTGCCTTGTAAAACTATCACAACTGTAAGACTTGAGTAGTAGGGCTGCTATCCTATCAAAACATTATTGTAATGCTTACGCTACCTCATTCGCACTTTATTATCACGGCACCATAAGAAAAAGAAGGAGAACCAATGTTAAACTGATCAAGACGATACGGAAACGCTAATACTACTTCCATTTTACAGGAGGGAAAACTATATCGCAGATAGTTTTAGTTTGCCAGAGCATACTTGCCCCTAAAAAATCTATTTGGTGCCGATGATAGGAAACAAATCGATTTTTTATCACTCATCTCCTTTTTTTCTTTCTTTTATACCATTTCTTTGAGATTCTTCTATAACTTCTCTCAAGAAAAGTTGGCTTGGGTTGCCCAAGCCACGAATAATATTTATAGGGGAAAAGTGATAAACTTAGGAACACATATGGATATAATGTATGTATGTAACGCCCGTGCTATAGAAGCCAGCTACACCATCCAACATTTCATGTTTTTTTTACTCACTCAAACTCTTCTTTTCCGCTTTTACCAACCACTCCTTCTCCTCCTTCTCAAGTAGCATAGGTGAAGCCAAAGGAAGTAGGGACAAGCAGCAGCTTTATTATCACATAATATCTGTCCCACCGTTATGAAGACTACAAGGCAAACTTTGTTTAAGCTAAAGAGAAACTGTTTTTAGTTTAGCTTGATTTCGAAGGTAGATTGGATCGGACCATCCTCTTTTGGTCAACTTTCTTTCTCTTAATATCAGTGAAGGTGACAAGATAACAAAAAATATACTTATTGGCTTTTTACAGCAAAAGTCAAGTCCTCTCTTACTGCTTTTGCACACACCAACTGCTACGTACAGAGGAAAAACACTTGTACTTGCTCTTGTTAGACTCGTGTTGCACTTCAGGAACATTACGGACGAGATGAAAATGACTGGACAAGCGAATGGGTGAAGTTAAGTGGGTTTGTTTGGTCGCTTTCTAGGTCGAACATACCAACTACAGAAAACTGAAACGAGGAAAGACGAAAGCATGTTAAAGAGAAAAAGGAGGTAAATAAAGGGGGATGCCCTTGGGCAGTCACTTGCAAAAAAGATGGGAAGTACGACGGACGGAATACTGTGCAAACAACAACATACAAAAGAGCTTCTCAAACAAGAACCAACTAAGCTTACAAGTTATTTACCCGTTTCATTTTTTTATTCCTTGTCATTTATGGAGGAAGGATAAATGTCACATTGTATAAAAAAAGCGATCGCTAGGCATGGTTATGAAACTGTTTTTCCACCGAGTTATTTTGTCTTGTCTTGTTTGCGTTGATCTTACATTGCAATTTGCTAACCAAAAGTTTGTCCAACTGTTAGCCAACACGAATGTACTGGCTTGGAGTTAATAAATTTTAGATAAAGCCACTTTTTGTCTAATTCACCAATCACCTGAAAGTATTCAAATTTGATGTCTGTAATAACTAGTATGCTTGCTGACATGAAGACAACGGTAACTTTCTTACGATGAGTTTTGTAAGAAATTATCCATATGTTTTTCATGGTTATTTCTTGACTTTCTGCAAATGCTCGTTAAAAATTTTGAATTTAAATCAAGACAGTGAATCCCTTGATGTCATTTGTCCACATAAAATATAAACTCGCGAGCAGATTTGCAGTCGAAGGGCCTACTACCTTTTGTGTGTGTCTTTACAAGCTACCAGACTATTTCTCGTAGGTTGTACTCATGCGTTCTTTGCGTAGCATTCTCTTGTCAACGTCATCACCACCATTTTTTACTTTCTAGTCACATTTTCCCAGGTTCAGCACATTTCTTTTTTCTTTTATTCTTCCAACAAAAATTGCAGTTTTTTTCTTCTGTTACGTTTCTTATTTCATCTCAGTAATGGTGTAAGGTAGGAAAAATATGCTGAACTAGTAAAAAATTTTAGCATTTTTTTTATTATTGCTCGTGGTACTTGTTCTACCTAATATGTCTTTTTCTCTAAAGGATATATATAAAAATTCGTGGTAATACGATGCAGTCACTTCTTTGTAATGCTTTTGTTAAACGGAGAAGCAACAATGAGACTACACTGGTGAAAAAATTGTTATTAGATCAAGTACAATTTCAGATTTTTTATGTCAGATTGTCAGATTTAATTACAGTTTTGTGCACACTTTGCAGGAAAATATTACCGTCATCATTATTGCTACATCCCTAGAACCTTTTTCCTTCTCACTAGAAAAAAAAATATGATAGATGAGCCACGTTACAATGGTCTGAACGTGGGTAATATTAGCTTTTTGTAACATTACTCTGATCTGGTGACAACGACGGTGATGGTAAAAGTACAAAGTAAGCAGAAAAACAACAGAAAAAATCAGACCTGACTTATCCTCGATTGATGGACAAGAAGGGAACTTATTCCTAAAAAGTCGAGTCTCTCCTCTTCCTGTGCATATATGGTGTATGGATATAAGATCGTATATCATGATGGGTGAGCACAGGTCGCTCTAATTACCCCACCATTATTCCTCCATTAAAAAGGCAAAAAATCCAGAGTTTTCTAAATGTTTCCAAAAAAAAGCACCCTGACTTCTGTTTTGATGACGAGGCACAATTTTCACGGAAACGACGATTGATCGGGACACGCCTTTTGTTAATGAACTCATGAGCAAGGAAAATTTGAGTGACACAGAAACATGAGTGAAGTGAAACATGGCTTGATTCGAAAAAAACAACTATGTCATCAGCATCATTCCACATAGCAAATTTGACTACTTAGGATTCACTAATAAATCGCAAGGCATGAAAGAACCAACTTTTGTTTCCTAGGAAACCGCACTGAAAAAGTTTACGAGCTTTGGGGTGTAGTCTTTCCAATACAGATCTTGTTGGTGTATCTTCTTTTGGGAAACATGAGATTGTGCTGCTTGCCATTACTACTAATAATGGTCTCTCTTGCCTTCCAGTGACAAAGTGAAGGGCCATTTGGTCCCCCACTTTCTAATTATAGCAGAACGAATGCCGAAAATATACGGAATGAATAGTAGGTATATTTAGATAAGTCTAGAGTGAGGAGAAAATATGGTAGATAATTTATACACAACAAATTGTCAATAATATATGAATCAGATAAAGCTTAGTAAAGGTTCTACACTATAAAATATCTACAACTTAGGTACCTATCTACTTGTTTGGCTTCCATTTCGTTACAATTTGCATGCGTATCCGTAAAAGGTCTGGAATGAGAAATTCATGAGTGATCAAAATAAAATAATACTAAGAGGCTCAAAGACTACTTTAGTCATATTCTTCAAAAATAAGAATAGATGTATAACATCAATGTGTTTAAGATCTACACTGCTGTCGTGAAGTGATGCGCTTGCAACAATATTTTGTAGCACCAAAGCACATAAACTTGATGTTTCATTTTAGTAAAGATTGCGCCACAGTGATAATCCTCCGTCATCATCTCCAGTATTGTTTACTTTTGCATGAATGAATACATGCATGACACGCGCAACACGTGCCACGTGACCTCCTCGTTTGAACATGCTGGGAGACAAAAGAAGAGCAAAATTCAATAGGAGTTCAATGCATAGTGCGATTGCCACAGTCTCATTATTTTACTCGGCGGCGTACGCTAAGGGAAGGAATTCACAAAGAGAAAAGTCACTACTCTTCTGAACTTTGGTCGAGTTTCAGTTTTTTACAAAGAAACTCTGCAATTCTATCCGCAGGGAAGCGAGCATTAATTAATTGCGCACTGAGCAAGAAAGTAAAAAGGAGCAGTTTTGATTATTTATAGCTCCAATCGCACTTGCAAATGATAGGGAGGGCAATATATTACGGTGCCGTAAAAATCTACGGTAGTATCCAATCAAAACTTTTGCCTTTAGAACAGTTCGTGAGCTGGAATAGAAGCAAAATTATTTTTCCATTTAAATGTACTCAAAGTGGGAGTACAAGCAATTTTGGGAAACAAAAAAATTTGTTATTTTTATTAGCTCGTTCACGCCATCGTTCCATCCACGGCGTGAGCTTACGCCGGTGATGCTCATCATCGAGGAGAAGAGATGGGATAATGGTGTTATAAAATGAGGATAATTAAAGGGAAGTAAAATGGCAACAGTAACTACAACTATGCTTCGCCTGGTTGGTAGTGTTCTTTTTGGGGGGCTGGTAATAATAATGGAGCATGTTCATGTTTGCTACCATTTCCGTATAAAATAAAAGTAAAGTGATGGCGTATAGGCAAGGAAAAGATAACGATGAAGCGAAAGCCAAGTCAGAGTTTATTACTAGGCCAAAGAATGAGAGAGAAAATGGAAATGATGTACATGGTACATGGTAGTTCGTATGTGACATTGTCACGATCAATTATTACCCAACTCGCAATAATAGTACCGCAGAGAGAACATGAGAGCACGAGATGAACAAAGGAAAAATTCAACGCATAAAATTAATAGGAAACGATATTATGGGATCAGAGAATGAAAAAAGGAGAGAAAATGTGAAAATGTCGCTTGACTTTGTCTCCTCACTTCATCTTTGCTCACAGTTGAAAATGCCCCAGCTCTAGAGTATTCCGTGAAATAGGGGTTGCACGGCAATGAACAGATAGGAAAAGAAATATAATCCCGTTTTTTTTCTTTCCAGTTTCTTCATTGCTCGCGATGCTAGTGTGTGATATGTATGCAAAAATGGTGAAGTAAATCAAAGCATGCATACATTTTCGGGAGAAGCGGAGTGTACGAAGAAAGAAGAGTGAATGAATAAAAGGGAGAGAGAATGAGAAACGGGAGCAACTAACAATAAAAATGAGTTTGGGAGAGGAGAGGTTCCATGAACTAATGACTCGTAATGGCGATGGCAATCACACTTTTTCACGATGACAATGGCAATGACAGAGAAAAGATCTGCTCCTGTTCCTCTTCCTTCACTTTTTGTCCTCCTTCGGCTTGCTTTGTGCATGCAAAAATACACTTCATCCTCAATTTTCCTCCTCGTCGTCGGTGAAATGGAAAAGGGAAAAGAAAAAATCGTCTTTTTTAAAATGAGTTTTTCTAGTCCTGAACGAAAGTGAATACATTTTTGCTGCAAAGCTTCTGTTCTGGTAGCAGATTAATATCGGAGAAGGCAGTCATCAAGAGTGAAGAGAAACGCGAAATGAAATGATGGTCGTAGCTGATATGAAGGAACTCCTGGAAAAGAGTGACGGGAGCGTCACACATACTACCTTTGCCTTATTTATATTTATTCTACTCGAAAAGAAAACGGACAAAATACGTAAGTTCCAGTCAGCCAGTCAGCTTTGTACTTTCTGTCACGCCAATTTTCCTGTCTTATTTCCATCACTTAATCTCATCAGAAATCAGGAAATGATAGTTGGAATTGCATTTTAACCTAGTTTTTTAAAAAACACCCTCCCAAATTGCTTCTATTACACAAAGAAACTTACAAACATTTTTAACTGGAATTTTCAAGCGTCAAAGAGAAAGTAAGGGGCAGAACGGGTAATCAATTGTACATCCTACCAAATTAAGAGCAACTGTTTTAATGCAATTGGAGTCATACTTGTTTGGTACTTGTATAACCATTTGGAAGTTGTTTTTTTTGTAAATTGAGTTTATCTTGGTCTTGGTCGTTTTAAAATTCTACCGCTCATTTTCCGTCCCGTTGGAGAATAGAGATGGGCGGAGTCAATTTTGACTACATACATAAATTTTTCCGTAAGGAAAAAATAAGATTAAAGTCGATTGAAAATCGACCGTGTTTGAAAGAAGGAATTCCCCGGCTAGTAAAATTGAACATTTTCCCTTATAATAAAGAGAATAATTTTCCATGAGTAAAAGCAACAAAGCACACACGCTTGTACAGAAAACGCACGGCATGTGTGATTTTATGTGCCCAAACGACACGTTCTCCTCTACCAGCGAATCCTGAAGGAGGAAAGGAAGAAAATGTAATGTGAAATACACATCGTTCGATCGGATATCGGTTGGTGGTTTTTTTCTCGCAGAGGAAGAAAAATGAATGGGATGGATGGACTTCACTTATTTGGTATGTTATGTAGAACGTCCTTGTACACTTTTGACTGGCCTATTTCTTTCTGGTAGAGAAAGTACATGTGAGCTACACTTTAGTTTCTACTTGCATCGTCATCCTTCCTCGTCTTTACAGTATTAGCCGTCAATTTTATCGTTTTCTCGCGCTTCTACTCTTTTCCGATCATTTCTTATGCAGGGCATGGAATCGAAAAATAGCGCTCCAGTATTCATCACTCGTTTGCTCAAGGAACGCTCTTTGCTGATGTGAGTACGTTATTGAGTCCAGCAAAACAAGAAGTAGTCCAACGTGAAAGCGAAAACATTGCCCGAGTCAATCTTTTTTTAGTTTAGCGTTGGGCTGCTCTAAACTCAGCTAGATTTTAGAAGAATGTCGAAATTCTAAATCTATTCCATTCGCCTTTCCTCCTCCTCATTATTATTATTGCCATTATTCAGGGATCTCCAGAAAACTTGACCGAGCTAGTCTACGGAAACGGTAGAAGAAAAGAAGGAATGGGTAGTTTAGCAATGAAAATATGAGGGAAAGCAAACAGTAGAGCTTTCAAAGATTTTTCTCTTGTTCTTGGAAACGGTACTTGGGAAGTACGGACATAATATTTCGAAATAAGAGGTCCTTGTACTAAAAGAATTTAAGGCAGAAAGCAGCGCACTGTAATAATAATAATCTTGGATGGTTGGTTGGCTTGTGATGACGGGATGAACACGGACAAAGGAGGACTTTAGCTGATATAAAAGCTCCGGTTCAACTAAAATATTATTTTTTATTTTCATATTCCGTTTGGTTGAATACTAGTTGGTACGGGAAACCAGAAACGAAACCAAAGGAGAGATGTGAAAACTCCGGTTTGGACCAATCTTGAACCGAGTCCTTTTAGAAATCGTTTCCTCCAAAGTATTCCAAGTCTGCTGATGCTCTTGGTTTCTGGGAATGGATTTGTGAATAGAAAAGAGGAAAAATGTAAAATACCGGAAACTCGAAGAGTGCTTGCTTCACTTGTTTAAAAAATCAGCTTCTTTGCCTTCAGCATTTTTGGCTTGCGAATTTGGAAGACAGATCTGAGGACCTAACTGTGTTAGTTTAGTGCTTAGGGACAGCATTTTCGTATTAAGTACTCAAAACCTGCATTGATGGAATATAAAATAAATTAAAAGTAACCGAGTATTCAAGTTTACAAGAATTTTTTCTGGAAACAAATCCGTTACGCTTGAGAAAGGTCATTAATTCATTAAAACAGCATAAATTTATTCCCACGAATCTCCTCAATTATTTCAAACTCCTTGTAATCTCTATAAGTAACATGCGAAAAAAATTAAAGAGGTCGTTTTCGAATTTTTTTCTTATGTAATGCAATGATACGAAAGATCCCAGAAGTCATCTCCTGTCAAAGGCAAGTGTGCAAGAAGTGTTCAAGATTGAGCAGGGGAATATGGGGATTGTCTCCTTTTCTAGCAAGTTTTCTCTCGAAAAAAGATTAGTATCTTGTATAAAAGGAGGCATTTATTTTTACATTCGTGTTTATTACAGCTTTCCTAAACTAAAATTATTTCTTAAAAGTCATCTCAAGACATGTCAAGTGTACTTGATTCTCCTCTTCTATGCTTTCTCTACGTCAGGAAAATAATGCGATGTTTCAGTCTCTACATTCAAACTTGAATCCAGATTGCATGCTTGTTGCTCAACCATGAAATGAAGAACTTTTTTTTATAGAATTTTGACTACTCTCTAAAAATAAGTATTGGAATACAAAACTAACAACTTTATATTGAAAAACTAGTATATTTTTTTTAAATTAAAGAGTAAAGCTTATATCTATGGTATGCACTTTGCAAACGTAAAGTAGCTATGTATTACGAAAGTCCCAGCATAATCTAGAATCTAAACAAAAGGACTTCGCTTACTCATCACACCAAATTTCTTCCAGCTTTCCTTCCTTGCAGTCCGTCGTTTTCTTGTTAGTCTTTTCTCTCGCAACTTTACACGAGAAGGGAACTATTCTGCCTCCGTAGTTGAAGTCTGATATTTCTTTTCCTTTCTCGTATGATTAATGCTTTATCTGACGGTTTCTCTATTCACCTTATCCCTCTTCCTCAACCTTTGTCCATCTACTCTTAAGAAGAGTTTTCTTATTCTGTAGGTTTATTTGATCTTTGCCTGTCAATCTTTCAAAGCAAGAAAGCTATATAAGTAGTTTGTTCTGAATTATGCCGAGACATTGACTACCCCCTACGAAAATTGCAGAGTTCGGTGTAGAGGACGGAAAACGTACAAAGAAATGTTTCTTTCTTAACTCATTTTCTTACTCCAACTTTTTCAATAATTTTCGCTCGTCCTGTCTGGATTATCAGTTGCTAGGATGTTTTTCATGTAAGACAAACTCCATGAGTTTTTTCTTTGATTCATTATTATTTGCTCGAATCAAAAATGCTTGCAAATAAGGTACGCAACATAATGAAATCGTGCATTCATGGAATGCCACTTTCAAGTAAAATATTGACAAAGTAAATCCATGAAAATGTCTCGTTGGTAGAAAAGAGTATGGGAAAATGAGAATGATGTTCGAACAAAGCATAATAAATTACATGGAAGTTGCAAGTGTCTCAAGTTTGTTTGTTTATTATGCCTACATTAAGATAAATTAACTGACTCAAAAAGAGATTCAATAATCCATCATATTAGCAAATGTAGTAACAAAACGTATTAGTTCCATGATTATTAAGGAAAGCAGGTAGGTCCACGATTTCACACGAAATTGTCTCAGAAAATATTTTGCAAAGATTTAAATTACCCAGTACGATGTTGAAGTAGATTGATCGGCGAATTTTCTATAGAAAGCTACACAGCATAATGACAAATTTATGATAAGAATTGATGGAAAAGTTCATTCACTATTCCAATATACTTTCCATTAGTTAAATCAAATCCAAAGTAGATGTAGCGTTTTTATTTAGAATATCTGGGACGTATAGTGATGAGTAATACGTAATAAAAACTTTCTAATGTTTTTTATCGTCTCTGCCTTTTTCGGTAGAACAATTTCATGTCAGCATAACTTTTAAATGCATAACATACTGTACCACATCAGTTTTGAGCTTTGGAAGCGTAGCTAATCAGAGAAGATTGGAAAGATTTTACTGAATCGACTCTTTTTATGACGTAATGTTTAGTTTATGAATCAAAAAATTTCATTTTAGTCATGTATGATTCACTACTAGTCTAGAAAAAGAATGATATGATGAACACAACGAATTTATCGTTATCAGCTGCAACTATTTATTTGACACTGCTGATTTTGATGTATTGGATTGAAACAGAGGCTTAAAATGATGTAGAGAAGGAGGGATTCATAGAAAGTTGGACACAGATGCAGTTTCCCCACATTGGAAATAATTCGTAGAAAGTCTTTAATGAAATCATATGGGAAAAGGGGGTATATCGATACCTCATTCTATTGTAATTCCTTTTCTGGAAAACATGGGGAAATGCCACACAACAATGTAACTTATGTAACCATTCCAAGTTTTGTCCAATGAATTGGTATGTGTAGGAGAAGTGAGCCTGTGCATAAAAATGAATGAATTGTTCAAAAAGTATTACAATGATTTAATCCAGTAAACTCCCTCTCCACCATGTAATTTGCTTACTGGCGTTGCACAAAACTTAATCCCATGAAATATTATCGTGCTCATCATTGTCAGAATATGATGCAGTTGCAAGTGCACCGGACGAAAAATAATAAAAGAAAATTACTACGTCTTTTGTCTCCTCTTATTTCCATCCATCACTTCTTTACAGTAATAGTAAAACCGCAAGGATGAATGTGGTGGTTAGGATATAAAATAGGATGGTGTAGAACCAGAAAAATATTCATAATCTTATCATCAGCTTCATACCCACGAAATCGATATTGTTTCGAAAATGTTAGGAAAAGGGATGAATTTGATGCGAGCTCACACAACACAAGGGAGTGATGTGGAGAGAGAAAGCTCAAAACGGAAAGGCTGGAAGCTCAGCGGGTGGCAACTATTAGATCATTTCTGGGATATTGTCAGGAAAAGAGAAAAAGAATCTTTTCATGTTCGACTAGACAGTGTTTCCTTTCCCACCAGACGATTCATCAGGAACGAGGTGAGACGTGAAATTAAGCAAAACCTGATCTAATATCTTTTGATAAGTTAACTGTTTGCAACTTATTTGTATATGAAAAATCTGAATGGAAATTAGACGATGGAAACTTTTTTATCTGCTGCTTCCCATTATTTTGCCACTCAATCGATCATACCAAAGAAATCTATTCTTATGTAGAGCTTGTTATATTTTGTTGATAGAGCGTGACAAAATGTCTAGGGGTGAACGTATAAGATTCCTTACAGTCTTGAAGGTGATTTACATGACGATTAGTGACGTATTGACAAAGGTTGAATAGAAAATTCATGCGATAATTATCTGGCAAGAATTTTTATAAAAACTTCATTGAATATCATATGGAACCAACTTACTGATGGGAGTAATCAATCAGCAGACTCAAGACTTGTGACGTTTTATTGCAAGTGACTTACGGTAAATTAGATGAGCACGAGTCTAGATGAGAAACAAGGTAGTAACAGGAATTGCCATTTTATGGCATTTAATAAATGTGAAATACCTGTGGCAATAAAAATGTTCGAATTTTGTAGAAATATGGTATAAAAATAGATTAGTGTATCAAGATAATGCATAAATGATAAAGCTTATAAAAGTTCATCGTTGTATGCCCATTCTTCGGAAACGAATTTTATATTATCATCATTGTTTGGAAGGAAATAATGGAAGTATTATTCTACGATCATTTTCATGTTCATCATGATCTCTTAAAACTTTCTTTTGAAAATCACAGGGAATTTATGGCTGTCTCATGGCGACCTCTTCTTTCCCTTTTTTGTGATGACGACCAAACGACCTCATCATAGTCATCAATATAAAACGAAAAGTTCACATGACCACGTTTCGCAACTTTCATTCCATCTTGAGATTTTCCTGGACGCAAATTGTGAAGTGGAAAGCGTAACTGTACGTGTATGTTCTGAAAAACGGGAAGGCAGAATAGCTATTGACT